>CM070518.1:15469898-15741913 GCA_036346375.1 Guadua angustifolia | reverse complement strand
CTTGCTCCTGCGCCATCATGGGAGGCCATGCTCGCCAAGTTCATGGCGGTCCCCAACTATACCTACCTCAAAGTTGAAGATGCCAGGGCCACGAGGAGTTATCCAGGTAGTCGGCGTCTTCAGCTCACCTCCTACTAGCGGCGTGGGAGTTGCAGTTGGCGTCGGCGCTCGCCGGGTCCATAGAGCTCGAAACCTCGGGAAACCTCGAGTCTGCTGAAACTCCGACAAGTCGGGCCGGGTTCCTTCAAGTCCATGGGGACACGCGAAGGAGGTTCAGGTCGATCGATGATCCGGCCAAGACCGTGCGGGTTGGAGCCACGCTCTCGCCAAATAGGAAGGCGCTCGTCGACTTCCTCCATGTCGAGATGTCTTCGTGAAGCCCTCAGGCATGCCGGGCATCCCAAGGAGTCGCCGAGCACACCTGAATATTCGGCCGGGCTCGAAGCGATCATGTAACTACCTTTGCTTGACGGAGAAGCGCCAAGATCATAAGCGGAGATCGCCAAACTTTTAATACACGGGGTTTATAAAGAGGTCGCCACCGGGTGGCTAGCCAACCCTGTCCTTGTGAAAAAGAAATGCGGGCAATGGAGAATGTGTGTGACTACGAGAGCTGAACAAGGTGTGTCCCAAGGACCCTTTTCCATTCGTCGCATCGACCAAAGTAAATCGACTCCACTTGATCTTGCGAATCCTGCATCGCTTCTACGGATGCCTACTCGGGCTACCACGAGATAGCGATGAAAGAGTCCGACCTGACTCGCGACTTCTTTCATCACCCCAGATTAACTGGATTACATTGCGTGGCGATGCCATTTGGAGTCACGAAGAATGTGGGTGCTACATACCAGCGATGTATACAGCGTGTTTGACGACCAAATCGGCCATTGCATCTTTGTCGGTCGTCAACGACATTATCGTCAAGACCGAGAAGGCCGGCGACCTAGTCGCCGACACGGAAAGACTTTTGCGAACCTCAAGCGGTTCGCGCAAAAGCTCAACCAGAAATGTGTTTTGGGGTCCCCAAGAAAGCTTTCGGTTCATCGTCTTGGCGTGGCATGAAGCCAGCCGGAAAGATCTCGCGATCATGAGGATGGGACCGATCGACAACGAAAGGGTCAAAAGTCTGGCCGGATGCCTTGCGCCTTGAGCCGTTGATGTCTCGTCTCGTGAACGCGGAATGCCGCTCTACAAGCTGCTCAAGAAATCCGATCATTTCATTGGACCGGAAGCCACGAGAAGCCCTCGATCATTGAAGCGTTCTGACCTCACCGATCTGGTCGCTCGGTGCGAGTGAACCGCTCCTCCTCTACATCGCCGCCACGACCCAGGTTGTCAACGCGGCGCTTGCTGTGGAGCAAGTCGAAGATGGATGGCGAGCAAACGGCCCTTCGCCACGACGTCTCCAACACTTGGAATAAAAAGTTACGTCAACTCTATCCCTGAAGCTTTTTCCTATTCCCGCACCCATTCTCCGCTCCTCCGAGTCCAAGCGCTGCGTGGCGACCACAAGCTTGGTCCCCACGCACCACTCGGGGGCTGCATGTTCACACACTTACATGGGTCGGTGACCCGACCGGCTACTTGGTTCCCCCTGGTGGTAACCCTCTCGACCCAAGTGCTACGGCCTACGCCCCAGCGGCTACGGTTGTGAGGTAATGACTTGCGGAAGAAGGAAGTGCCCGTGTGGTGCGATCCATAGTTGGTCGGGAACACGCCTTTCCCGCGTAAGTATAATTGAACAATTCGTACTTGCGAGTTCCTGCACTCACACGGGTTGGTGACCCGACCAGCTACTCGGTTCCCCCTAGCGGTAACCCTCTCGACCCAAAGTGCTCTGGCCTCGCCCGGCTATGGTTCACAGTAGTGCCTTGCGGAAGAAGGAAGTGCCCGTGCGGTGCGATCCATAGTTGGTCGGAAACATTCCTTTCCCGTGTCGAGTACGAGTGAACGTTTCGCCCCTAAGTTCTTGCTCCCTTTGCACTTCCCTCAAAAGTGGTAACACACCGACTTACGCTTAAATAACCCCCGTGGTTTCTAAGGCTATGGTCGTGAGGTGTTCATCATAGTGAAAAAGTGCAAATGACAAGAGTCGAACTTGTGGACTGGCCCGACCGACCAGAGCATAAAAAATGAACTTCAATTCGTTATACGATAAAGTTCTTTACATTGCTAAAAGCAAACTATCTAATTTTCTTCCCGCTCTTGGTGGAGGATGCTTCGTGGCGTCTTGGGTCGACACAGGCTTGAACTCGCAGCCCTCACGCTTTCCGGGTCATGGCGATCCCTTGCTAATGGTGGCCAAGTCAATGCCGTCATATTGGGAGATAGCCAACAGCGCCAGCTTGGCTCGTGGTCGATCCGCCGCTCACGAGCGCTCGCGTGCTCGCTTGCGCGGGCTATACGGTGGCAAGCGAGCTCAGACCCTGCGCGACGGTTCCGAACACTCGGCTGCAGACCTCCCGGCCAACCCTCTGAAGGGTCGTCAGCTCGACGGTCCGCTCGGCCAGCTCTTCCTCCGCCCGATCCCTTCGCAGCAGAGGCCACTTCCCGGCAGGCGCGTGTCACGTTCCACCACCGCCAGTTTTCGCGCCTCCACGGCGTCGCTGAGACTCTTCTGCAACTCTGCAAATCAAAGCCATATCAAAAAGCACGCCCCGAGATCCGCGATCGTAGAAGCTAAAACCAGCGTTGGGTTGCTTACCAGCCGCAGAGACCGTCAGACTACGGAGATCTTCCTCGGCCTTAGCCCGGGCCTCTTGGTCGCGCGCGGCATCCCTCCTCGAGGAGTCCAATTCTCCTCGAGCTTGGTCGCGCTCCCCCCGGAGGCGGATCACCTCCGACCGCGTGGTTTCTTCGGCGAAAACGGCGGCATCCTTGGCGCTGTTGGTTGCCGCCGGGAGAGACTCAAGCTCGAACACCTTCGTCTTCAGGGACTTGGTTATCCGGCGCTCCTCGAGTAGCGCTTGGGAGAATTGATCCAGCGCCTTGCAGGCCCTCGCCGCCTCCGTTCGCTCGTGCGCTAGGGCTTCCCGAGCATCGTGCAGATCGGAGCACAGACGGTCGCCCTCCATTTCTGCTGCCGTCCTCCGTCCATATAGGCTCCGGAGGAGTTTCGACTTCTCCCCCGACCGGCCCCGCAAGTCCTGCAAAACACAAGCATCTTGTCAGCCCGCAGCATACTCGTCGAAAATTGCAAAGACGGGGTTTTCCTAGTTCGGACTCTGCGCCGTCGGCGGACTCCGAGAGATGGTGTCGGCGCCTTACAGGCGGTTGAGGCGAGCGGACCCTTCCACGACTGGCTCACCTCGGCCTCGACTTGTTGCGCGCCGTCCTCGAGAGACATCCACGCCCCGTTTTCCGCCGCGTCATCCGGCCTGGCGGCTTGCACGTCGGGTCATGGCGGCGGATCAACATGGGCAAAAGAGCGCTGGCGGGCTCCCGGTCTGCCCGATTAGCTCGCTACGCGGAGGGTGCGTGATGACTCCTCCTGTGGACTAGCAGGGACCACCTCCAGCGTCTGGACCGGACCCTCCGGCGGGTCCCTGGGCGATGGTGGGAAGGTCTCGGCGGTGGCGGCGGGAGCCCTCCTTCGCCTCCTTCGACCTCCGAACGGGGCTCCGACCCGCCAAGGTGCGCCAGGGCCTCCTCACGCCACAGCTCCTCCGGAACCCTCTCATCCTGAGATGGTCCCAACTCCGCCGGCGGCAACGGCTCGGTGCCTGATGCCTCGACCGTTCTGCATTTGCAGTGGCGGCACACGCCTCATGAGTGCAAATCACTCGAGCGGGCCTTTGTCGGCGAAGTCTTGGCTGCAACGCGCCTTCTTCGCGGCCCGGCCTCGCTAGGCGTGTCGCCCTCGCTTCCCCAAGGACACCTCCGCTGGAGACACCTCCGCGTGAGAAGCGGCAAGCAGCAGGCGCTCATGGCGACACCTCATTTGGGCCTTGCCCGATAGCGGCACCCGTCGGCTCTGTTGTCTGGGTCACGTTGCCGCCATTGCCGCTGGAGGACGACTTCGTGCTGACCGTCTCAGCGGCGGTCGACTCGAAAACCTCCTCGCCACGCGCAGACCTCGCTGCGCGCGCCTCCTTCTTCTTCCTCCTCTTCTCCTCCTTCCGCTTCTTGCGGGCGGACTCGCGCAGGGCGGATGCCTTGCGGGCCTCAGCCCTCGATGCCTTCTCCGGTAGCTAGCGCTCGGAGACCATCGACCAACCTGGACAACACAAAGTATGGTGGGACAATGTGCCAAAAGTGAAGAGGAAGGAAGAGAGAGAAAAGGATCGCTTCGACTTACCAAGTCAGGAGGATTCTCGTGAGAAAGGCTCAGGCGGCCATTACCTGCATGCAGGTGGCGCTCCCGACCAACACGGTGGCCACCCTAGCCTCGACCTCCGACGCGGCGAGCTCTGTTTCCACCATCCTCATGGGGTCAGAGACTCCCTCGTACTGGAACATGGGGCGAGCCCTCGCCATGAGGGGTTGAACGCGCATCTTCATGAATCTTGCGCTGCTTGACGTCGTCCGGTCAAGCCCGCTCATACGGGCCATGATCCACTCGATGATCACCTCCACCTTGTTCTTCTCCCTCTTGTCGGGCCCCCAGGCCCACTCATCCCTCGCCTCGGGGTGCTGGCCGGTGAAAGTCGGGGCGCTGCCCTCCAGGTTCTGGACATAGAACCATTCGGAGTGCCACCCCCGATTCAACGATGGCAGCTTCAGGTCGACATAGTCCGCTGCGCGACCGTGGTGCAATTGGAGGGCTACACCGCCCATGAGCGCCAGGGTATCCGCCAGTTGATCCTTCCTCGATCGGGCATGAAAGAAGTGCTTCCAGAGCGCCCAGTGGTGATCGATCCCCAAGAACGCCTCGCACAACGTGATGAAGGCAGCGATCTGGAGCACTCCATTAGGGTTGAGCTGATGCACCTTGGCCTTATAATGGTGCGGCGACCCTTGAGCAACGGGTGGAGTGGGAGCCCAAACCAGCTTCGTGAAAAGGCGGGCTACTGTGATCTCGACATCGGCGGGAGCGGGGACCGCGACCCGGTTGGCACCCTCCGCTGCGGGCGTCTCGCGAGGAGAACCCTTTCTTCTCAAGCCTTGTGGCCCAGGCTGGGCCGGAGCACTCTGGCCACGACATCTCCAGAGGCGGAGATTGCGAGAGGGTGGGAAAAGGGGAAAGGTGAAAAAATCTCTGGCTCTCTCGCTCTCTTTTCTCAAGCAGGAAGGCGAAGAGATGGAAAAAGCAAGCGCAAGAACTAAGCCATGCGCCCCCCGCGCTGAATTTATAGCGCGAGCGAGCACCGGCCGAGCGAAAACCCGGCGAACACCGGCGGCGGGCGCCCGATCAGCGGACATCATCTCGGAGGAAGCGTCGCACGTCCCGTCAGACTGCCACGCCACGCCGCTGGTGAGATGCATCGGTTTCCAATCATTTCATTTCGCATTAAGTTGCCCCCACGCGCATTGAATGCCAACCAGGGGCGCCAGAAGCACCGCCCCGGGCGATGCGCCCTGCAACCTCTCGATCTCCACCTCCGGGCCGGGTCGATTGGGCCGAAACAGGTAAGAAAAGCCCACCAGGCCGCAACGGCCTCGAGGTGGCGAGAGCGCCAAAGCGCCGCGTGGTCCGAAGCCCTGATTCCCCAAGTGGATTCAGGGTCGCCCCAGAATACAAAATGAGTGAGGGGCGAGGACAAAGAGCGAGCCCAATGACCTCGAGTTGGGTTGGCGGGCGACCCAATCGCCTTAACTTCGTGTCGAGATCATACTTCACACTCTCCTTGGAACCCATCGATGGGTGGCAGCCGACTCACGCTCGGTCGGTGGACGGCTTCGGTCGATATGGGATCGAGTAAAGAAAGATTTCTTATGGGTGCGCCCCAGTGATCGGACACCGTGAGGATCGTCACGCAAAAAGGTCCCCTTGGGAGGGATCTCAGGGCCCACTCGGATAACTGTTAGCATCTCCACGCAGCGCGGTGTTCAAACCAGCGCTTAGTAAACAGCGTCCGCTCACCCCTCCAGTCCCACACTGTGGGCGGTATAAGCGTTTGTGAGCGGCCACTCTTCCCACAGATAGCCTCGCCCAGATGAGGACTCGGTGGGCGCCCTCGCCTAGCTCCGGCGTAAAACCAGCTTTACAAAGCGTCCGGCTCTGACGTAAAAGCGAGCATTCAAACCGGAACCTCGCCGAGGCATCTAGGCATCCTGGCGACTAAGGCGCGTCCGGCTATGGCGTAAAGCGAGCACTCGGCGGAACCTCGTTGAGGCATCTGGGCATCCTCGCTGGAAGCTAAGGCCACGTCCGGCTAAGATGTAGCGAGCATTCCGTTCAAGGTAACCCCGACCAGCTCTCCGACACGCTTTCCGGGCTCGAAACTTCACCTTGGGTGTGTGCTCGCGCGCACGCGGTCAAGACTGGCCGACCAAGTTGGTCAGGCTCTGCCAACCAAGGCAGCCTTCTGATCCACCCGGAGGCTCGGGGCTCGGGTTTCACCGACCAAGTTGGTCGGACTTCACCACCCGGACTGAATGGGTGCGCCAAACAATCCGACCAACCTAGTCCACTCGCCCCACTCGATCGGTTTTTGGCCAGTAACCCCGACCCGGCTCCCAGGCGTTTTCAAGAGGCTACCCGGAAGCGCTCGCCTTACCATGGTCGAAATGGTGACGGATCGGTCCGGACTCGGCCGACCAAGGCGGCTACCCCGGAGAACCCGCTTCATCATTACACGACGCCGTGGCTAAGATCCAAGAAATCGCATGGACAAAAGTTCTCGACGGACAAAAGCTGATGGCATTTATATGGCACGCAAGTTACATATATTTGCTACTCGCGGCACAACAATCAAGCTGTCAAGACGGAGCATGAGTCTAAGCGCCGCGCGCGTGACTAACCGCTTCGATAAGGGCGTCCCTCGCCATGACGAGCTTTGGGACGACGTCGATCAGCACGTCGACGACGGCGGAGTCGCGAACGGCGGCATCTAGTTCGGCCCATTCGGCCATGGTGAGGTCGAAGTCGCCCCAAAGCTCCGCGAGGAAGGCCTCCTCGTCTGTGGGCGCCGGTGGCGCTTCATCTCTGAAGCTGAATGTCAACCCGGCCATTGAAGATTCAAGGGAAGCTAAATGTTACGAAGTAGTGGGAAATTTGTGCGGCAAGCGATTGCCCCAAATGGCAGCGACCGCACCGCCCTTATATGCTTAAGGCGCAGAAGCCGAACCGGTTCAAATAAATGAGGGCATCGGAAGCCGAGGCGTCGCCTCGTCTGCGAAGAGTTCGCGCCATCGAAGATAATGGGTCACCTAAGCAGCGTTCTGGGCGACCGAAGACTCTTGGCGAATACTCATACCAGGGGTACCCCACATCATGGTATTCATCTATTTCAAGATCGTTTCTCTCTCACACGATCGTTCGGACATGGGCCGAGATTGGCGGCTGTCTGCAGTAGCGGCTGGAGGGTATTACCGATCCCGTCTCGGCGTGTGGGATTATCCTTGAATATTGGTTTGGAACACCAAATGGGCCATCTTGGGCCCGGCCGAACCGAAGAGCCCCATTGGAATTCTGAAGGATCGGCCTCGATCAAGGCCGCCAGGAACGGTCCGACCCGGCCGCTGGTCGGACAACGCCCAGACTCGACGAGTCCGCAATTGGGCGCCCGTGAAACTCGACTTGGCCCTAGGGCGGGACTAGCGACTCAGACTCGCGACCTCTGCCACGTCACCGGTCGATCTCAAGCTGGTCACCCGCCCCATGGACACTACGGCCACGCTGGAGCAGGTGGCTCCTTTCCGAGGCGGCCCGGGGGGCCGTCGAAGTCAAACGCCCGTCCCGTCCCCCCGTCATATACAGTGGAGAGACGCGCTCTCTCCCGAGGCGACGCCAGAGCACAGCGGGATGGAGTCAGCATCTGACAAGTGAACAGAGGGCAGGTGCGCACCATCTCGACGGAACGCCATCCGTTGTGTCTACCAACCCAGCATGGGATGACCAGGAACCAGTCAGTTTCCAGGACCAAAGACCGGGACTCCCGGGCGTAGCATACCCCTACTTTTTTTATCCAAACTCCCGTGTAACCTGCTCCCTCCGCATATATAAAGGGAGGCAGGACCCTCAGGGAGGGGGGCCGATTGATCAATCAATCGAGCAACACACAAGCTGATTCAGTAGAGTTCAATTTGAACGCTCACGAGCACCTAGCTCCCCCTCTTTTCACTCGGACGAGGTGCTCAAGACCTGCCCTTGGCCCTCGCTTGTAACCCCACGCAGTCTTCTGCACCCCGAGCAATACAAAACCACCACCACGAACTGGAAGTAGGGATATTCGGCCCGAACCAGTGTACGTCTTAGACTCCCTTAGTCTAACCATTCAAGGAGAGGGAACACGCGGCCCCTAAACTTACAAATTTACTTGCCGGTTTACGAAACACCGACACGTTGCTTGATAGGCTTCGCCTTCTCATCCACATTGAGAGAATGCTCGATCACCTCCCTAGGGACACCGGGCATGTCGGAAGGTTTCCATGCAAAAATATCCCGGTTGGCCCGAAGAAAGGTGACAAGCGCGTCTTCCTATTTGGGATTGAGTCCTATCCCGATCAAGGCCGTTTGAGCCGAGTTAGACGGGTCAAGGATTACCTTCTTAGTCCCCTCGTCAGGCTTCATGCTTGTCTTGGCTTGTTTCTTGGTCGGGACTTCTCCTTCATCTTGCTGATGTGCAGCTGCCTGTCAGATCTTCTCCCTATCGGCTGCCGCTTCTTGAATTTCGGCCATCTCGCAGCTCTCTCTATCGCATGCGAATGACTGCCTAACGTCGCCGCAGACGGAGATAATGCCTTTCGGCCCTGGCATCTTCAAGACGAGGTAAGTGTAATGGGGCACGGCCATGAACCTGGCCAGGCCTGGCCTTTCCAAGATGGCATGGTACGCCGTCTCAAAATCAGCCACCTCAAAGTTGAGATATTCCGTCCGGTAATTTTCTTTGGTCCCGAACGTGACCGGCAAAGTGATTTGCCCGAGTGGAACCGAAGAGGTCCTAGGGATTACCCCATGAAACGGTGATGAGCCCCGCTTTAGCTCTGAGCGAGGAATCTTCATGTCGTCGAAGGTTTTGGAGAAGAGGACGTTGAGTCCACTCCCCCCATCAACCAGCACCCTCTTGAGTTTAACACTGCGAATCACAGGGTACAAAACAAGAGGATATCTACCTGGATATGGGATGTGATCCGGATGATCCGAGCGGTCAAAGGAAATTGGGACTTCAGACCATCTGAGGTACTGGGGGTTGCTGGCATAACTGCGTTGATGCCCCGGGCGGTAAGCTTTTGCTTTCGCTTGGACTCATAAGCAGCCGAGCCCCCAAATAAGTAGTTGAGCTCTCATTTCATCTTCTGGTACTCGCCCTCGTCATCCTCAAGGGAATCCTGCCTTTTCTTTTCTTCGTCCTTTGCTTCGCCCTTGGCCGGTCGCTTTCTAGACTCCTTGGCGAACCTTCTCAGAGTGAAGCAATCTTTCACAGCGTGTTTCCCCTTGGGATGGAAAGGACAAGTTGCGTCCATCACTGCATCGTAATCATCCGTGCGCGGCGCGCGATGTCGGCCTTGCTCGGTCGCCGCCACTAGTTCTTCAGGCTTCCGCTTCTTATCCTGCTGCCTAGAGGACTCAGCATGATCCTTCTTGTCTTTATGCCGCGGGCGGTCGTCTTGACGCTCGGCCAAAGCATCCAAGGCTGTAACGTAGCGATCTGCCAATTCAAACATCTCCCTTACCGTAGTCGGCGGCTTCCTGGACATCTTGTTAATTAGATCTGGGTTGTTGACACCCTTCTGAAATGCCGCAATGACTGCAGCTTCCGAGATATCCCTGATCGTATTCTTCTTCTGCATGATGCGCCGGATAAACTCCCGGAGTGTTTCGCTCCTTCTCTGGTGAAGCTGATACAGGTCCCATTGAGTCCCAGGTCGCTCATAAGTGCCCTAGAAGTTGGTGATGAACTGCTCACAAAGATCTCCCCAGGAATCTATAGAATTCACTGGAAGTCCGGTGAGCCAGACTTGAGCCGAAGGGGTAAGCGTGACCGGCAGATAGTTGGCCATTACGTTGTGATCGCCCTGGGCTGCCATGATCGCAAGGGAATAAACTTCCAACCAAGCTTCTGGATCTCTTTCTCCGTCGAACTTGGTAATGCCTTTGGGATTGAAACCTTCAGGCCAGACCACTCGGCAAAGTTGGGGAGTGAACGCTCAAATCCCCTCGATAGGTCCATCATTGCGACGTCGCGGGGAGCGTCGAGAAGGTGATCTAACTTGTCGGTCCTCACTATCACCTGTATTGCGGCGGTGATGGCTTCTGCGGTCGTCTCGGTCATCATGGTGGACGCCGAAACGTTCATAGTCATCTTTGCGCCTACGGCGTTCTTCATCCTCCCGATCTCGCCGCCTGGCATTCAGGTCTACGCGGAGGTCACAACTGATGCTTTGCCGAGTGTCTTCTCCTTGTCGAAGCTCTAGTCGGCCACGCATGGCCCGATTGCGGGCTGTTTTGCTGCTGGCAGTATGAGTGACTATGCGGTATGGGAGTGCTCTTTCTCCCCTGGTTCTTCCTGATGTTGCTGGATCGTTGCTGCCGTCACCATGGCCTGGACTTGGGCCACGATCGGCGCGGCTGGGCTGTCGGAACCAAGCATTGGTCCCAATGTGTCGAGGAGCGTCTTTGATGTGACGATATTCTGCTGAGGAGTATGAAAAACTGATTGGTTCCCCATCTTCATCTGCAAAATGTCTTCATTAACATGCGTCCTCTGGCTTGGAGATACTTTGCGCGGGTTTCTTGATGAAGGCGCTCTACCTCTGCGGCATTCGCAGCATCCTTCTGCTGCTGGGAATCAGTTCGCAGATCTTCAATCACGAAGATGCCGCGAAGATCTTGAGGCTTACCGTCCGGGGACAGATGGCCATGCTTGACCCCAATCCGAGTGGTTGTTCGGCTGGGCAAGCGGCAGAATCACTTCCAGATTAGATCTGATCCGAATCCGAAAGGATGAGTTTGCCAAGATCGTCGACGATGAAATCCAGACTTCTGAAGCGAAACGCCTGGGCCGGAGCTAAGGTGGCCATAACTTCGTTGAAGATCGCCATCGAGCCTGCTGATATTGATCTTAGCGCAGCCCCTACCTAGCGCGCCAACTGTTGACGTTTGTTGTCGGCAATAATCAAAAGGGGGTTAGGCGTTGGACCCAAACTCGATGGTAGCACAAGACACGGGATGTATACAGGTTCGGGCTCTCGCGAAGGAGATAATGCCCTAGTCCTGTGCTCTGGAATTATATGTGGCTAGCTATTTTGCTGATGAGATTATATGGTGATGTTCTCTCGTCCCTCCCTTTATATAGAAGAGGAGGGCGGTTACAAAGAGAGTCCTAGTCGGATACAAAGTAGGGATTATATCTCATGCACCTATCCGTTTTGGCAACGGTTTAGATTACAATCGTATCCTACCTAATCCAGCTCGGTTGCTATCTTCAGGGCTTCCTTGTCTCATACGTTTGGCGCAACCCTGATAGCTTCAATTTCTTTGCAGCCGGCCCGACCCAGGCTTGTTCAGTTGGGCCTAGCAGACCTGCCTTGCAGATACCCAGGATGTATACATCCCACAGTGGTATTTGAAGGAGGTAGAAAATGGAAATGGGAGTTAATAGGAGATGCAAGTGACTGCACGTTTAATTGGGAATATCCTCCTAATATAGAAGAGCAACAAGGTCCGGGTGAAATTTTAGCAGGTAGAGAATCTGGCCAAGTTGATTCAAGCAATGAAGATTCATCACAAGCTTCACTAGGACCTATCTAGCAAGTTTTGCCAGGCTCCAGTGAAGAATTTTTAGAATCAATAACTTCTCCTCAGCCTCAGGAAACACGATCGCTACAAGACATATATAATGAAACTGGTCCGATTAAGCTAGCACAAGATTTTGATCTTTGTCTATTAGGGGCAGGAGAACTGGGCAGCTTTGAAGAAGCAATAGATTTCGGGTGCTGGAGGAAGGCAATGCAAGAGGAGATTGATTCAATCCGAGAAAATGACACTTGGACATTGACTGATTTACCAAGTGATCATAAAGAAATAGGCTTAAAATGGATCTTCAAAATAAAGAAGGATCCTCAAGGTGCTATAATTAAGCACAAAGCACGTTTGGTGGCAAAAGGCTATGTTCAAAAGTATGGCATAGATTAAAAAGAGGTGTTTGAACCGGTGGTGAGAATTGAATCAATCAGGTCATTGATTGCATTAGCAGCCCTAGAAACATGGGAAGTTCATCACATGGATGTCAAGTCTGCGTTTCTTAATGGAGATCTAACTAAAGATGTTTTTGTAGCTTAGCCGATTGGCTTCGAAGAAACTAGAAAAGAAAATAAAGTGTTGAAACTTAAAAAGGCACTTTATGGATTGAAACAGGCACCACGAGTGTGGAATGCAAAGCTAGACAGCACTCTTGCCTCACATTAGTTTGAGAGGTGCTGCTAGAACATGCTATTTATAAAAGATGTCAAGGAGAAAAGACATTGATAATTGGTGTATACGTTGATGACTTGATTATAACTGGACCAAGTAATCAAGAAATTGAAGCATTCATGTGTCGGATGAAGAAAGTCTTAGGATGAGTGACTTGGGGTTGTTGTCATACTACCTTGGCGTTGAGGTGAGTCAAAAACCGTAGAATTTCTTTATGTCAAGTGCATATGCTCACGGATCTTGGAGAATTACGGAATGGTCGACTACAATCCGGTGGTGACACCCATTGAGGAAAGATTAAAATGAGTAAAAGCACTAATCCACGGTTGATTCAACCAAAATCGAAGCATAGTTGGGAGTTTGAGGTATCTAGTCAACACTAGACCGAGATATAGCTTACTCTGTTGGTATTGTAAGTCGGTATATGAAGGCTCGACAACTTTGCATATGGTGCGGTCAAGCGGAATCTTGAGATATATAAAGGAACTATCAATTTTGGTTGTGTATACACCAAGAAGCAGGATGGAGATGTTGTGATAACTGGCTACATTGACAGTGATCTGGCTGGTGATTTGGAGATAGGAAAAGCACTTCAGGTGTAGTATTCTTCTTTGGAGATTGTCTAGTGAGTTGGACATCAAAAGCAAAAAGTTGTTGCGTTTTTTTCTTGCGAGGCAGAATATATCGCAACAACTACTAGAGCAAGTCAAGGAGTTTGGCTCGGAAGGTTGATAGCAAGTTTCTTGGATCTGCAGAAGATGAAGGTTGTGCTAAAAGTGGATGACAAATCAGCCATTACTCTATGTAAGAACCCGGTCTACCATGATCGGAGCAAGCATATAGATACACGATATCATTATATCCATGATTGTGTTGAAAAAGGTGAAATTGCAGTGGAGTATGTTTCAACACATGATCAGCTTGTACATATATTGACCATGGCACTGTGAAGAACTATATTCTTAGAGCTGCGTCAGAGATTGGGAGTTCTGGAAGTTAAATGAGAAGGAACAAGATTAGGGGAGATTTGTTGGTCTATTCTTGTTGTAACTTAGTCCTTTTTGTTTCATTTCAGATATAGTTTGAGTCCAAACAAAGTTCGAAGTCGCTCATCGATTAATTCGGCAATTGCGGATTAATAACGAGAAGTCCGGTCATTAATAGCATTTGTCGTTTAAGATATGTTTGGTGAAACATATCTAGTTTTGTTAGTTCGTTTGTGATTAGGAGTTGAAAAAATTAAAATCAGCAGATGTGATCCTTTGTCTATATATTGAAGAGAAAAGCGAGAAAAGGATGTGAGCTGTTTTGCCACATCGCAAAACCGATCCCTAGTGCTCTGAAATTCTGAACTTGGTTCTTTATTTTGCGACTCCAAAGATATTCTCGTTGTTGCTCTGCTTTTTTATCGTTCTATATTCATCTTGATCTTCGTTCAAGGCTTTGCATCTTCACAAGATTGTGAATTGAAGTCCGAGATAAATCGAACTGTACCAATTACTCCAACAAATCCTTCATCTTGGCTTTGAGCTGCGCGACGAACCCCTGATCGAGCTTGTCGCGGTAGTCCAGAACCTCGCCGTAACGTAGTACCCCGATCCCACCGGTCGCCCTGCGGCTTCAATTCACGGTGCCCGGCGCGAACCCGCCTTGATCATCGTAGCGACAATGCGCTCGATGAAAGTGTTTCTGAGAAGAGATGAGACGATGTACAGTAGCACTGCATGAATGTTCTGCGCAGTTGTTGCATACCTCGGTCTTGACAACATCGCCGAAGTAGCCATCGACGTACTGGGTGCTGAGGTGGATGCCATTGCTGCTGGTGTAGGCCACGCCGCCCATGTGTCACACCTTCGACGGAGGAACAGCAGACTCAGACATTGCTGTTGGGGAAGAATCAGAACAACGGCGGGAATTCTGTGATGGGGATGACTGAGTCAGAGTCATTGGTGGGTGGAGATGAGTTTCAACCTTAACGACTGAAGCATCTAACGGCTGAGGGTAGAGTGGTGGTAATTGCGCTGTAGCTAATCTGGATGTTGTCGTTTCTTTGCGGCAATAGCCGTAGTTTTGTCTAAGACGTAAAAGTAAAGGGGATTTGATAAACATCAACCGGATGTTTTTTTGGTTGAAATCACCCAAATCTAGAACCATTGGATCCAATCCTATGATTTGATCCAACGGCCCGGTGAATTTGGATCCGATCCTATGATTTGATCCAACGGCCCGGTGAATTTGGATCCGATCCTATGATTTGATCCAACGGCCCGGTGAATTTGGATGTTCGGGAGTATCGATTACATCCGATCATATGATTTGATCCAACGGCCGGGTGAATTTGGATCCGAAATCCAACGGTTCTAGATTTGGATGATTTCAACCAAAAAAACATCCGGATGATACCTATACACTCCCAAAGTAAAGAGTTAAACTGTAAGTTGGGCAAGGGAGTATTAATGGGTTGTTGAGATGGGTTGTAATCAACTTTTTGCATGTCTTAAGAAATACGAAAGCTCCCTTTCTGCCCTCTATCTCTCTTTCCCCTTTTTCTGAGTTCTTCCCTGGAGACCCTCTCCTTCGGGTTACTCTGTATTCACTGCATGCAGGTCTGCTCACGCCCTGATCCATTCTCAGCGGCAAAGGGTGTGACACCATGTCCTCGACCACGAGGGTGATGGTGCTGACGGGCTTGCGGCCATCGGGGACGACTTGTTGAAGACCTTCCAGCATTGAAGGTGTTTGTTGTGATGTTCAGTTAAAGATAGAAAGACTGAAATTAGGGGTTAATCCCACCATTACAGCGCTATGATCGGGAGCTTATCAAAATTGTTGGTTCGGTACTGTTAGCCAACGCTACAAATAAAGAGGGAGAAGGCGACACTCGAGCGCGTGTGAGAAAAACACGAGTTTTGCTTACCCCAAAATCACCCATCCGATCTGGTTTTTTGGCGTTGAGGCTAACGAAGACTGCATCCTCCACAGAAAAGATCTCGGTGCTCGTTTCTTCATCGCGCTTTCTTCTTCACTGACACTCAAGAACATTAACCAAAGAACATTAATGGCTTCTACTTCATCACCGAGTCATAAATCTAACGCTTAATATTCCGCAATATGTTTTAGTGACCTTGATTTAGGCTAGCTAATGATGCTCATGTTTTAGTTTAACCTAATGCTAACAGAAGGAGGCGGCGTCACAGAGCACCTTCTTGGCGTACGCGACGCTAACGGCCTGGTCGAAGCCCCTGCAGCCCGCGGTGCTCGACGCTAAGTTCGTCGCACCGAACGTTACCGCGCCCGCCGTTGCGGCCATGGCCAGGACTAGGAGGAGCGCGAGCGCCGAGACGGCAAGCTTCGTGTCGTTATTGTATCCGCTTACATCCGGAGGCGAGCCAGGATCAAATTTTAGAGATGCTCGCACGTTGCTAGGTCGGTGCACACTCATCGCCGCTAGGTCAGCAGACGCCCCTGCAGCCCTCCACAGCCCCGCCCGCTACCTTCCTTGACCCCTTATGCACAGTTGCAAGCCCCTGCAATCCTGACGCTCACCGTCAGTTTGCACGCCCACCGTCTCCTCGGCCTCTGCAGCCCGCCGCCCCCTCGGTCTAGCCGCCGGCCCATCGTCGGCTCACCGCTCACACCCACCCGCCGGCTAGAGGTGCCAGAGCTGCGCCAACCATGTTTGACCCACCGTTGACAACTACGTACGAATGTTGCTGGTGGAGTTGTTGCGCGTCGGTGAGGTGGGATTCCGGTGTGGCCATTTTGGTTGACTCGGGCTTGTCCGCGTTGGGTCAAGTTCAGCCGCGGTTCGTGGAAATTTGGCGAGATGGGCAGCTCGCCAAATGCCTCCCATATGACGCCACGAGCACGGGGTCTCCGTGAGGTGGCGCCCATTCTTGCGTGTTGGGCGTGCGCGACCAACCCACAGGGTCATCGGCACCATTCTCGTTTCGCGGGTCAGAGTAGGCATCAATGTTCTGTTCTGATATGACAAAGCCGTTCTGTGTGCTATGGTTTTTGAATTCCAGTAATACACCCAGTGCTGTTAACTTTAAATATTTAAAAAGATATGAATAGGTAAAATTTAAAAAGTTTGACTGCTCGTATCCAAACCGACGAGTTTTTGTTGAAACAAGGGAGAACCTGTAATTTAGGTAGGAAGATTTTTGTAACATCGAGGGCAGGATCTGCAGATGTGCTCCAGAGAGTGGCTGAGCTAAACATCCATCCTGCGGCTAGAGAGTGGGTCAGTGGGGTGTCGAACTCGTACGACAGGTCTTTCTTGGGGAGGACTTTGAACTCAGTGGACTCCATTGATTGGAACTCTGTTCGACTCTGCTAATCTGCTTCCCACTGGAATGTCCCCAGTGGAAATCGATCGGCAATCTGTCCGTGCCTAGTTGTGTGTCGGGCAGAGGTGTTCTTTGCCCCTAAATTAAAGGCACATTATCTGATGTTAATTGTACGTCTACCAGCGCCAAACTGTAGCAGAAGCACAGTGGGCCGGCCAGGCAGAGGATGCGCCAGCCGGCACGCAGGAAGAGCGGTCGCTGTTGCACCGCCATGGGGAGTGACAGTGAAAAACAGCAAAGCTGTAACAGCCCAAAAATTCTAGAACAGTAAAAGTATAATATTTAAATTTGATTGTGAATATTTTTGGGATTTCTGAATATTGATTGCTTTATTTGTATTTTCTTGGATTTTGTGTTGCAAGAAAAGTTCAACAAATGGAAATAAAGAATGAAAAAGAGAAAAAGGCAAAAATGTAAAAAGCGAAAATTTGGAAAAATTGTCATGAGAACCCTGATCATTTAATTAAATCATTTTAGCCAGAAAATGAAATTTTATGCATAAAGAAATCAACAGACAAAATGAAAAGATAACTTTTAAATCAAAACAATGCATTGTCAGAATTTATAAAATATTTATAAAACTCAAATGGAGCTGAAAAATTTATCATGAAATCCTCAATGCAATATCCACCTCTGGTAAAAATATAATAAATTAATAATGTCATTTCTGACTTTTACAAATTTAACAACAGAGATTCTGAAAATAGGGAAATTCCAATGTCAGAATTTATATAAAATAATGGAACAGTATTTTGGGTTGAAAATTTTACAGAATCATTCTTATCCCAAATAAATTTGAAAAAAAAATCATAAATAATAGACCTTGATTGATCTCAATAACAAATCAAAATCCGAAACAGGAATTTAGGAGCAGTCACTGCTGTCAGAATATTATCAATTTTTTGGTAACTTATCTTTACCTCAAATTTTTACCAGACATCAAAATGTATTCAAAGACTTCGGTCAAAAAGTTTCATCACTTTCTACATTCATTTGACCATTAACTAAATCAGAGAGAGAGGAAGAATTTCACCCCAACCGCTCTGTTCCTTTGACCAATCACTGACGTGTGGGCCAACCCGTTGCTGCTCCTTTTCTGTTGGCGCAATGGTGAAGTTCCCAGCCACTGGCAGTGGTCCCAGGCCCCACCTGCCAGGCTCTTCTTCCCCCAATCCCGTTTAGTCCACTGGAGGCGAGCTCTCCCGTAGCGCAGGATGAAACCAATGCTCGATTCAGCGAACCAGCTCGTCTTTTGGTCGTCTCACTGCGTCAGCCTCAGCTCATCACAGCCACGATCATCGCCACGTTCGTCCTCATTCTCTTCCTCGCCATACCGCAGCGCCATATGCCTTGTCGCATTCGGTGAAGCCCCGTCCGAGACTCAGCGCACCCAGCCAGGCTCATCCGCTACATTCCTTGGCTATAAAGTGCACCTCAGTGATCGCAGTGAACCTCTTCCACATTCCCCTCACTTTTTCCTTTCTTTCCCAGCCTGAGTTGCATGAGCTCCCTCTCAATTCCGCCATGGCCTCACTCTCCTGGAGCTCCAAGCCGAGATTAATCCGAGCAATAGAATACCCCATTTCCAAATCCGGTTGAGCTAAAGCATCACCAGGCCTCAAGCATCAAAACCCCTCAATAATATTCAAGCTCCTCATGCGAAACCGTCTTTGCTGTAGTCGCCCTTCTTCTCCAAGGCCGGCGACGGCAGCTCAACCCCAGTAACTCTTTCTCTGAAGTAACCGCAAAATGGATTCCCGGTATTCCCTAATACTCATCTCGCTATCAATTTGGGCTAGGATCTCCTTAACCATCTCCTCCGACTTGCCGCCATTGCCGCAGATTACACGAGCTCGGTGGCGCACCGCCTGAGGTGTCTTGGCCAAATTGGTTACTCTATCTTGTGCGCCTCGCTGAGATGAATCTCTCCATGCTGTCGCCGTCGCCGAGCTTCACGGAAGATCGTGCCGGCCGACCCTAAGCCCCCGCTTCCCTCTTGCCACTGGGTCCAATGGTCACCAACGTAGAAGAAAGCCTCAGTCTGCTTGGTAAAAGGCGCCTTCAACTTTAGAAAACGTATTTTGATTTCTCAGTGAATTTCCAAATAAATTGATAATTAAACAAGAAATATCTTTTGCAATATTAGTTCAATTTTAATAGAACAAATTTCTATATTCATTTAAAATCCAGAAGAATCTAAATATCCAATAATATTTAATTTTTGAACTACAAGATTATTATTCGAATTAGACTTCGATTAATGTCCCGTTATGGTCTTTAATTTAAATCTGTGCACAGTAAATTCACAAAACAATAAAATAAATATTCATATAATGGTAAGAACAGGATTGATTCAATTCTGCAAAAACATTTAACTTTTGAGTCATAGAGCAATTATAGAAATTTGAAATAATATAAACACACTCTTATGGACTCTATTGCACACATGAAAAATATATATAATAAAATCATAAAATAAATTTGAATGTGCTTATGGAATTATGAGAAGCTCAGATATGCAAAAACATATAACTTCTGAGTATTGTTTAAATTGCTTAATTTGTAAATATCAATAAGCACTAATATGACCATTTATATGAGTAAGTGCATAATAGCTCATAAAATGGTGATAATACCTTGAATAGGTTCCTGGAATCCATAGAGAATTAATTATGTAAAAATAATTAAAGTGAAACTTATCTTGCATTCTTTGATGTAAGAAAGTACAAACAACAACAGTAAATAAATAGTTAATCTATCGCGGTTAAGGTCAAAATAATGTAAAAATAGTTTTAAAACATTTCTAGGATGGTACCCTGCTAATACCTAAAAAATGGATTAAGGATCATGTATAGTATAGTTGCAAACTTAAAATGAATCTTAGCCGATTTAGTGATTGCATTGTGATCATTTATACTAATTCATCAGTTAATAAAATAACTCGTCTAAATGATAAAATCAGTAAAACCAGTTTCGTAACACTCTACAAAGTTTGTGCTACCATATTCTACAAAAACATATTAATTACAGTATGCTTTCCATTTAAATCAAACTAGTTCAAAACCCTTAATCGCTAATCGTGCGATTCACTTTTTGGCCGATTTAAGGTTGCAAATATAATCATTTAGGCAATTTCATCGATCAATAAAATAACTCGTCCAAATGGTAAAGCTTATAAATCTAGTTGAGAATCACTAGGCAAAGTTCATTCTACCATATCCTAAAGAAATAACTTTATTTCATCAAAGTTTGCTTATTAATCCAAATAGCTTAAAACCCTTAAGTGTTAACCTTTCGTTTCACTTTCTTGCCGATTCCGATAACGTAAGCTTTACGATGCCATATAAGCTGTTTCAGCTATGAATATAATGTCTCGTCCAAATCGTAAAACTTATGAAATTAGTTCAGTAGTGCTCCCCAAAGTATAGTCTACTCTATTACGAAAAGATAATCTCATTTCATTGTCATTTACGTATTTATTTTGATATCTTAATAACCCTAAGTGTTCACGTGTCCAAAAGCCGTAATATGAATGAACGAACTGTAGTTGCAAATGAGGAAAACTTGTAGTTAAGTTATTTGTATCACCAGAACCTTCTCAAATGTCGTGGAATGTTATTAGTAGCCTAAATCAATAGATCTAACTTGCGTAAAGCTAATTCTAAGTAAAATCAATCGAAGAACAAGCACTAATCAATCATAGACAATTGTGGTCGTTTAAGCCTTTTCATTAACTCGCAAAGCAGCTCATCTAAATCTGAATTTAGTAAAGAAGAGCGTAGAATTGATCTTTAGGTTATGATCTGCAGTAATCTAAGAAAATATTCTTATTTTATCTTGTTTTGAATCTGAATCCTAATAGAGTAAAACCCGTAAGTAATAAGGTTGCCAGAAATGTATTATGAATAATAAATCAATGAAACATTGCAACTAATGATTAATTCTATTAATCCAACCGATTTTGCATCTTGAATTCGTAAAATAAGATTAATATATTCATAATAAGCAATCCCTGTATCTTTTGAAGAGTTTTATTTGTTTTGCTATCTATTTTATTTTTGCCCTTATTGAAGTTAGTATTTTGTTGTATTTTCCGTTGATCGACGTGTAGAACCCGACGTCTCTATCTTCATCATTGCCGTCGTCAGCCGTAATCCTCGCCTTCGTCGTAATCAAGGATTAAGCAAGGCAAGCACCCCTTTGACCATATTGATCCCAGTATGTAATATACTTTGTTTTACTAAACTATTTTATGCATGCGTTTACTTTATGTAAATTGCTATTTTGTGGATCTGGTGGTTATACCTGTTGTCTTATTAACCTTCTTTGATGATTATGAACATGTGAACCTTGATAACCATAGATTGAGGTTAGGCATTACTTAATGTCATCATGGGTATATGCGTTCATACTATTCATGCTTAGCCATGCTTTAGAATCAATATGGCAGATGATCAAATCAGTATTTGTTTCCTGAAAACCTTGGAAATGGCACTGTTGGTTGCTGGTAATTTTGATTAAAAACCCAAAACAAAACTATGTTTTGATGCGGGCGATTATTGGCAATAGCCGGTTGTGCGAAAGGAATTGCACGTAGTGTAGGGTGAAGTGTCGCCGTGTCAATTTAAGGACCGAGCAATGGGGCGCTATTGATCCAAGATTTCCGTGCAACCACGAGGTGAGTATGGGGTAGCCATAGCTTATTAACTTATTTAGACATGGCTTTGCTCATTGGTAGGCGGAGCTAGCGGAAGCACTCGATTCGGTTTGCTTGTGAGGGGCTTCCACACGGTTCGTGTGGGTAATTGCTCGCCATTACAGCAGTGTCGCTACGCCGTGTCGAAGCGTTGTGTTGGTGTACTGAAAGTGGATCCACGGCTTGGGTGTGTGTTTCTGGTTCTATGGCGGGGGTTAACGTCCTGGGCTGGATCAAAGTCATGTCTAGGTAATAAACAGCTATGTATGATCGCCTGGCAGGCACACAGCTATTGGAGGCGTGTGTCGAAATGATCTTGCAAAAAGGTTGATCATTCCTTGTGGGTAAAGTTGTACACCTCTGCAGAGTTTAAATCTAATTAATTAGCTGCGCCCGCGGTCAAGGGCACTTGGTGAAGTCATTCCAATGTTAGATGTTTTATTATTTTCAAAAGGGTTGGTTTCATTTGTTTTGCAACTGTGCTTTATGTCGAAGGGCTGACATTGATGGATTTCAGGAATTGAGTGTTCGTCGCTCACGTCATGGAGGACTGTGAGTGTTATTTATGCTTTACTTATTTGCTATCAATCAAATGCTCTTATAAATTCCGTTTGCAAATAACTTGATTTACAATTCAATTTAGCTTTATGCAAATTAACTGTAGTAACCTCCTTTGACTTAGCCTGCAATTATGCATTTGCCTCAAGTCTAGCGGAGTACGAAAGTACTCACCCTTGCTTAATCTATTATTTATAGGTGGATTAGATGCGATGCTTCGAAGGTTTGTTTCATCGCAGGTTGCAGGTTCTTCGTTGAAGCGATCTTTTTCTAAGGATTTATGCCTGGTCAGTTGCCTGCGGGAATGGATGGGCACACTACAAGGCCTTGCTTCTTTTGCTGCTATATTCTCTGAGTTGTAAGATTTATTTGTTTATTAGTTTTCGCTTAATTAATATATTGTATGGTTGTGATTCCAATTGTTGAAATGTGCGTGCTAGCTACTGATCGAGGGACTAGTACTGTGTACACATAAGATTTCCATTTTGGCATTCTGTGCTAAAATGGGGGTCGTCTCAGCTTGGTATCAGAGCTATACTGACCGTAGGATAAACTTTAGATGGAATGGTCGTTAGCATTGGAATAAACCAATTCAAAATCATATTTTTCGAAGCTAGTGTAATTGCAAAATGTAGGCTTTGCTATTCTTTTCTCATTCTTAAGACTCTATTCTTACCCCTACATTCATTTTGAATTGTAAACGAATTCTTCTTTCCTCAAAAAGAAGTTCTCGCCATGATTATCTTTTCCATTACTTGTGAAGAGGTTCAAGACATGTTGCTGTCATCCTTCATGTCAGCCAAAGAAGCCTACAATATCTATGACAACCATCTCAAGAAAACATACAACGCTTCGCCACTTCCAACAAAGCAGAAGTAAAGCTCGAGGATTCTACTTCATGAAGAGTCAGCATCACCCAACCGTAGAAGGCAGAAGATTAGAATACATTAGGATCAAACATAAGATAAGAACCCTTACGCGTAGCATATTATTTCGCTCTAGTTATATAGAGCAATATATGTTGTTGTTATGTCTTGCTACTTGAAATTGGTTTATTCTGAAATGTCAGGACTGATTTATGTGTAACTTGACCACTACGGTTAAAGTTTCACAATAAGTTGTCCTCATGTATGAATATGAAAAAAATTCAACCCATAGGATAAATAAGAAATTATAAAACAGTTTATATCCTCTTTGTACAGTTTCTCACCTATGTAACCATCATGGTTATTAACCTTTCTTAAGATGTAACCTCATCAAGATTAGTAGTATAGTCTCTATTACTACTTTTAGCTTTGCTTGAGATCACACCATTCATATATAAACCAAGTTTAAGATCTCATCAAGGTAGTAAAGATCAAACTAACTTAATTTGCTTTAGGCTAGTTAAAACTTAATGTTCCAATAATAATTTCTAACCATGACTTAAAACTCACCTCGCTGCTTATCTAGATTATAAACCATGAAAATGAGTTGGAACTAGAAAAGTTATATTCTTCTAAATAGAAACCTTTGAATGAATGTTAAAATGAAAACTGGAAGAATGGAAAACTCTATTTTCTAAAAGAAATATTCAAAGAGTAGCATCAGTTATACATATACTCTTTTCCCATCCATAGAATTTACTTTCTCCACTCTTAAATTATTTTTCTACAAGTATTTCTTCCCTTATCTATTTGCGAAATAAAAGCCACCAACAAATCTTTTTGAACGAAATTCTGACAACAAGACAGCAACGTCGTAACATCTACATCAACAACTTCAAGAAGATGGAGATAGTGAAGCAGCACAACCTCTCCAACTTCATAAAAGTTTTGGGAATACTGACGTCAGCAAGTGGTGCAAAGATTAAAAGAAACTTGTCGTCGAATAGCCTACAATAAAAGATAGTATTATACGAGCTACATATTATTTTAGCTATATAGTAGACCTTTTATGCATAAATACATATGATGAGTGGAAGAAAAACCATAGATACCCTTTCTATGTACTAAGTTAAATATATGTATAGTATTTCTGTGTTATTGAAATTCTGTTTGTCAATTTTTTTTGTATTGCTTTCGGGTTACTCTCGTGAATGTTAAAACCACTAGGTTGAAATTTACGATGCGTTAACCCTACTTAATAAGAAAATTTTAATTAAAAAGATTTTAAAGAACGAAATGTTGCCTTAGAAACCAAGCCAAAAGAATGCATAAGTTGCATAGAAACCTTTCCTAAAATAGTATTTTAAAGAACGAAACGTTGCCTTGTAACCCAACAGAATCTTATCTAAATAGCTTTACTCTAATAACTATTGTTGCAGGATGCCTGCGACATAATCCATTAATACATCTACTGGAAGTAATGAGTAATAAAGTTTTTAGTCTTTATAAATTGACCTTCAGCCCTTCCCAAATAATCTTGGTTAAAATGCATCCTTTCACTCATCTCAAGTATTTTAACATACTCTATATCTCTCCTTAAATAGCTTATTCTTGTTAATGATTCTCGGTATAAATTGCTAACACTTCTCATCTACTTCGTGAAACTACACAAGACACTCAATTGCCAAGAAATGATAATCCTATCCAAGTCCAACCAAATCCTTTGTATTTAGCTAAAGCACTTCCTTTTCAGCATAGCAATCGTCATAACTCTCCACTTTCTCGGTGTTCACGAAGAAATGTTAGAATCTGTAACCATGGATGCTCACCATAATTGAACAAAATCACCAAACACACAACCTTCTTCTCTAGAAACTAACAAAGAACAATTCTAACCTTGGTGTAGTTTTTGTTAGAAAAAGAAATGGATTAGATCAGAAATCTACTTTTATACCATATTCGATATCTAAAAATTGTTCTTCGAAGTGTTGTTAACCCAATCGATCCGAAGGTCATGCTTGCACTTGCTAGGGAGAAATATAACATACTACTTATGAGAGTGTAAACAATCGTTCCAGTTGTGAAGGAAAACATCCTCCTGGAAAATGTCCTATAAACAATATCACTTGTTACCTTGTGAAGGTCAAGATTATTGTCCAGTTCAATGCTTTCTCGATCTAATAGCCTATCCAATTATTCCTGATAAATATTGTTGCAGGATGCCTAAGTCAAGATCTTTCGGTGAAGTCATGGAAAGTGAAACTGTGCAAGACTCCCAACTACCCAGGGATGATAACCCTACCTTGATCCAACCAAGATCTGAACATCCAGTTGGGATATCCTTCTTACAACCCGGCAACTGTCACGATTCCATATCTCCTCAAGGTTCGCAAGAAACTAACTTGGAAGAGCGATTGCCAGAATCTCCATCTATGGCGCAAATGCTGGCCATAATTCAACAAAATCGCCAGTCACACACCTTTCTTCTTCAGCAATTAGCGCAGAGCAATACCACTTGTTACCCTTGTGAAGGCCAATGCTCATTAGAATCAGAAATTGCTAATACGAATCAGCATCATCAAGAGAAATTCCAAGCCTTAGTTGCTCAAGAATTGACAAGTAGAAGAGAAGCTGCCCGAGGAATATTACTAAAAGAATTGAAGAAGCAGCATTTCAGCCTTAGCAATTATCATCAAGAAATCTGTAAATCACCAACAACGTGCTTCTTATGTGATGAGGAACATCATTGGGCCAAAGAATGTCCTAAGAAACAACAAGATGAAAGCTACAAGGAAGATAGGGTTGGACATATAACTAGGCATACCAAAGTGTCACGAAGGAAACCAAAGTGCCACATCTGTCGCAAGAAGGGTCATATTGCTAAAAAGTGCCCCCAAAGAGAGCAAACATCTCCCAGCATTCTAGACATGCCAGAAGACACCATAGTCAATATGACAACTCCAAGAATAGAAGAGATAAAATCTGAAGCGGTTTGCCCGAGGGATCAGTTAAAGAAGAGGCAATGGAATGAAGATGCTTGTCCTGAAAAGGATTTTGCACAAATCCACCCTCAATTTCAACCTTCATCTGTTCATCCCTCCAATCAAACTAATAAGCAATTCTCTAGTACCCAAAACTGGAAAGCTAATATTACCTATTTCCGTTGTGGTAATCAAGGACACTACTCCTACAAATGCCTAAAGAAGGAGCAAAACCCACTTCGTCCTCAACCTCATGATTATGAAGCTATGTAGCAACTGCACGAACAACCTCAAGAAGGTGGAGGCCAACAAGTCCCTAGGTTTGCATCTACTCCAACTGAAGACAAGCAATTTCCTGGACGTACACCCGATCCAACTCAAAACGTTATTCCCAATCACTCATGGCATATACCCACAGAAGAAGCTTAGTACCCACCAGATGTATTATCAGGTACGATACTCATATAATTGAACCTTACTAGGACATAAGTTTAATCTTAAGAATAATTCATTTATTCTAGTTACTTCCTGATTATCTATTTTATAACATCAACGAACAACCTTTATATTGTTTTGAATAAGACAGATAGCCTCATCTGCGCCAACCAAGAAGAGCTTGGATATTTCGCCAACATCCGCCCAAGAAGAGTTCTACTCCACCTTATCAAGAAAGACATTAGTAACTTCGAAGCTATCTCGAAGACTTAGAAAATATTAAGTACTCAGAACAACCCCTGCCTCGATGATAGGCTCTGAATGTAAACATATTCCTTATATGGTTGTAATCAACTCTTAATGTGATATTAAGTATGTCTTTTGTATATTCAATCCTGCAATCAATCTTTCGATCCTGTACATTTTATTTCTTTATAATTATCAAATCCAAAGAAAATCAAAACTCTCTATCTGCGAAAATAATCAAACAAATCAAATCATCGGGATCATCTTATATTCCTTCTATCTCAACCCAATGCTTGAATAATCTCTACCTTGTTTTCAATCTAAAGCCAACCCGAAATGACATTTATTCTCAGTTCATTTCATCAACTAATGTTGGATTATACAAGTCAACCATTGTATTCAAATACCTTTCATGATAATAAACATTTGGTTTTCCTAAATGACTCTAATGACAATGCAACCTTTCTTTCACCTCAAATATTTTAATCGTACTGCATGCCAACCTCTAAATTAGATTGTCTTTATTAACAATCCTAGTTATTCAATTATAAGAGATATATAGGAGTATTTGATATCTCTCATCTGCTTACCTAAAACCCAAATAGAAGTCATTCCTATTCTTGACACATCAACTTGAAATCACAAGACGAAGACCCAGTAAAGCAACTGTAATGAAGACGAAATGTCAACAAAAACGACAAAGTCATCTTCGAGAAAGAATTCCTAAATCTATCTCGTCCTTGAGAATTGCAAGGTTCGTGGTATTCACCGTTTCCAAATCCGAAATAACCTAACGCCACGATATATTAGGCCATATCGTATCGTTGAAGATGAGAGAAAAAAAAGCATATGAATTAGAGTTGCCATCTCAGCTATCCAATGTTTATAATGTCTTCCATGTATCGCAATTAAGAAAATGTCTTCGTCTTCCTTCTGAGCTCACCCAGCTAGATGAAATCGATCTACAACCTGATTTAACTATCGAGAGCATCCGACTAGAATCTTAAAAGAAACTGAACGCCACACTCGTAATAAATTCCACAAGATGTTCAAGGCTCAAGGGAGTAATCATTCTAAAGAAGAGGCAACTTGGGAACGAGAAGACCAACTCAAGGAGGATTTTCCTGACTTCTTTTAGAAATAACTTTCCTTAGACCCGCCAAATCTCGGGGTCGAGATTTCTGTAAGGGGGATAGATCTGTAACAGCCCAAAAATTCTAGAACAGTAAAAGTATGATATTTAAATTTGATTGTGAATATTTTTGGGATTTCTGAATATTGATTGCTTTATTTGTATTTTCTTGGATTTTGTGTTGCAAGAAAAGTTCAACAAATGGAAATAAAGAATGAAAAAGAGAAAAAGGCAAAAATGTAAAAAGTGAAAATTTGGAAAAATTGTCATGAGAATCCTGATCATTTAATTAAATCATTTTATCCAGAAAATGAAATTTTATGCATAAAGAAATCAAGAGACAAAATGAAAAGATAACTTTTAAATCAAAACAATGCATTGTCAGATATTATAAAATATTTATAAAACTCAAATGGAGCTGAAAAATTTATCATGAAATCCTCAATGAAATATCCACCTCTGGTAAAAATATAATAAATTAATAATGTAATTTACGACTTTTAAAAATTTAAAAACAGAGATTCTGAAAATAGGGAAATTCCAATGTCAGAATTTATATAAAATAATGGAACAGTATTTTGGGTTGAAAATTTTACATAAGCATTCTTATCCCAAATCCAATTGAAAATAAAAATTCATAAATAATAGACCTTGATTGATCTCAATAAAAAATCAAAATCCGAAACAGGAATTTAGGAGCGATCCTTCTTTGTCGAATATTATCAATTTTTTGGTAACTTATCTTTACCTCAAATTTTTACCAGACATCAAAATGTATTCAAAGACTTCGGTCAAAAGTTTCATCACTTTCTACATTCATTTGACCATTAACTAAATCAGAGAGAGAGGAAGAATTTCACCCCAACCGCTCTGTTCCTTTGACCAATCATCGACGTGTGGGCCAACCCGTTGCTGCTCCTTTTCATTGGCGCAATGGTGAAGTTCCCAGCCAGCGGCAGTGGTCCCAGCCCCACCTGCCAGCTCTTCTTCCCCAATCCCGTTCAGTCCATCGAGGCGAGCTCTCCGTGAGCGTAGGACAAAACCAATGCTCGATTCAAATGAACAATTCGTCTTTTGGTCGTCTCACTGCGTCGACCTCGGCTCATCACCCACGATCATCACCACGTTCGTCCTCATTCTCTTCCTCGCCATACCGCAGCGCCATATGCCTTGTCGCATTCGGTGAAGCCCCATCCGAGACTCAACGCACCCAGGCCAGGCTCATCCGCTACATTCCTTGGCTATAAAGTGCACCTCAGTGATCGCAGTGAACCTCTTCCTCATTCCCCTCACTTTTTCCTTTCTTTCCCAGCCTGAGTTGCATGAGCTCCCTCTCAATTCCGCCATGGCCGCACTCTCCTGGAGCTCCAAGCCGAGATTAATCCGAGCAATAGAATACCCCATTTCCAAATTCGGTTGAGCTAAAGCATCACCAGGCCTCAAGCATCAAAACCCCTCAATAATATTCAAGCTCCCTCATGCGAAACCGTGCTGCTGCCGTGCGCCCTTCTTCTCCAAGGCCGGCCGGCGAGGGCAGCTCAACCCGGTAACTCTTTCTCTGAAGTAACCGCAAAAATGGATTCCCCGGTATTCCCTAATACTCATCTTGCTATCAATTTGGGCTAGGATCTCCTTAACCATCTCCTCCGACTTGCCGCCATTGCCGATTACACGAGCTCGGTGGCGACCGCCGAGGTGTCTTCGCCAAATTGGTTACTCTATCTTGTGCGCCTCACGAGATGAATCTCTCCATGCCGTCGCCGTCATGGGAGCTTCACGGAAGAAGGCGCCGGCCAGCCTAGCCGCCGCTTCCCTCGCGCTGCTGGGTCCAATGGTCTGCCAGTAAGAAGAAAGCCTCCGATGCCTGCGGTAAAGGCGCCTTCAACTTTAGAAAACGTATTTTGATTTCTCAGTGAATTTCCAAATAAATTGATAATTAAACAAGAAATATCTTTTGCAATATTAGTTCAATTTTAATAGAACAAATTTCTATATTCATTTAAAATCCGAAGAATCTAAATATCCAATAATATTTAATTTTTGAACTACAAGATTATTATTGAATTAGACTTGATTAATGTCCCGTTATGGTCTTTAATTTAAATCGTACGCGATAAATTCACAAAACAATAAAATAAATATTCATATAATGGTAAGAACAGGATTGATTCAATTCTGCAAAAACATTTAACTTTTGAGTCATAGAGCAATTATTGAAATTTGAAATAATATAAACACACTCTTATGGACTCTATTGCACACATGAAAAATATATATAATAAAATCATAAAATAAATTTGAATGTGCTTATGGAATTATGAGAAGCTCAGATATGCAAAAACATATAACTTTTGGGTAGTGTTTAAATTGCTTAATTTGTAAATATCAATAAGCACTAATATGACCATTTATATGAGTAAGTGCATAATAGCTCATAAAATGGTGATAATACCTTGAATAGGTTCCTGGAATCCATAGAGAATTAATTATGTAAAAATAATTAAAGTGAAACTGATCTTTCATTCTTTGATGCAAGAAAGTACAAACAACAACAGTAAATAAATAGTTAATCTATCGCGGTTAAGGTCAAAATAATGTAAAAATAGTTTTAAAACATTTCTAGGATGGTACCCTGCTAATACCTGAAAAATGGATTAAGGATCATGTATTGTATAGTTGCAAACTTAAAATGAATCTTGGCCGATTTAGTGATTGCATTGTGATCATTTATACTAATTCATTAGTTAATAAAATAACTCGTCTAAATTATAAAATCAGTAAAACCAGTTTAGTAACACTCTACAATGTTTGTGCTACCATATTCTACAAAAACATATTAATTACAGTATGCTTTTCATTTAAATCAAACTAGTTCAAAACCCTTAATCGCTAATCGTGCGATTCACTTTTTGGCCGATTTAAGGTTGCAAATATAATCATTTAGGCAATTTCATCGATCAATAAAACAACCCGTCCAAATGGTAAAGCTTATAAATCTAGTTGAGAATCACTAGGCAAAGTTCATTCTACCATATCCTAAAGAAATAACTTTATTTCATCAAAGTTTGCTTATTAATCCAAATAGCTTAAAACCCTTAAGTGTTAACCTTTCGTTTCACTTTCTTGCCGATTCCGATAACGTAAGCTTTACGATGCCATATAAGCTGTTTCAGCTATGAATATAATGTCTCGTCTAAATCGTAAAACCTATGAAATTAGTTCAGTAGTGCTCCCCAAAGTATAGTCTACTCTATTACGAAAAGATAATCTCATTTCATTGTCATTTACGTATTTATTTTGATATCTTAATAACCCTAAGCGTTCACGTGTCCAAAAGCCGTAATATGAATGAACGAACTGTAGTTGCAAATGAGGAAAACTTGTAGTTAAGTTATTTGTATCACCAGAACCTTCTCAAATGTCGTGGAATGTTATTAGTAGCCTAAATCAATAGATCTAACTTGCGTAAAGCTAATTCTAAGCAAAATCAATCGAAGAACAAGCACTAATCAATCATAGACAATTGTGGTCGTTTAAGCCTTTTCATTAACTCGCAAAGCAGCTCATCTAAATCTGAATTTTGTAAAGAAGAGTGTAGAATTGATCTTTAGGTTATGATCTGCAGTAATCTAAGAAAATATTCTTATTTTATCTTGTTTTGAATCTGAATCCTAATAGAGTAAAACCCGTAAGTAATAAGGTTGCCAGAAATGTATTATGAATAATAAATCAATGAAACATTGCAACTAATGTTTAATTCTTTTAATCCAACCGATTTTGCATCTTGAATTCGTAAAATAAGATTAATATATTCATAATAAGCAATCCCTGTATCTTTTGAAGAGTTTTATTTGTTTTGCTATCTATTTTATTTTTGCCCTTATTGAAGTTAGTATTTTGTTGTATTTTCCGTTGATCGACGTGTAGAACCCGACGTCTCTATCTTCATCATTGCCGTCGTCAGCCGTAATCCTCGCCTTCGTCGTAATCAAGGATTAAGCAAGGCAAGCACCCCTTTGACCATATTGATCCCAGTATGTAATATACTTTGTTTTACTAAACTATTTTATGCATGCGTTTACTTTATGTAAATTGCTATTTTGTGGATCCGTGGTTATATTGTTGTCTTATTAACCTTCTTTGATGATTATGAACATGTGAACCTTGATAACCATAGATTGAGGTTAGGCATTACTTAATGTCATCATGGGTATATGCGTTCATACTATTCATGCTTAGCCATGCTTTAGAATCAATATGGCAGATGATCAAATCAGTATTTGTTTCCTGAAAACCTTGGAAATGGCACTGTTGGTTGCTGGTAATTTTGATTAAAAACCCAAAACAAAACTATGTTTTGATGCGGGCGATTATTGGCAATAGCCGGTTGTGCGAAAGGAATTGCACGTAGTGTAGGGTGAAGTGTCGCCCGTGTCAATTTAAGGACCGAGCAATGGGACGCTATTGATCCAAGATTTCCGTGCAACCACGAGGGTGAGTATGGGGTAGCCATAGCTTATTAACTTATTTATACATGGCTTTGCTCATTGGTAGGCGGGAGCTAGCGGAAGCACTCTAGTTCGGTTTGCTTGTGAGGGGCTTCCACACAGTTCGTGTGGGTAATTACTGGCCGTTGCAGCATGTATGCATACCGCCGTGTAAACGTTGTGTTGGTGTCTTGAAAGTGGATCCACGGCTTGGGTGTGTGTTTCTGGTTCTATGGCGGGGGTTAACGTCCCGGTTTGGATCAAAGTCATGTCTAGGTAATGAACACTATGTATGTGTATATCAGAGACCGTTTTACCATGGTTTCGGCCTTTAGAATTGTTGTGTAGTGTTATTTACATTCCCCCGCCAAGCCTTTTTTATTATTAGCACCCAAATGGATGGAGTATAAAAGGAAAAAGGATGTAAAAGAAACCCTAGAAATAAAATCTCTGAGCTTTTCCCCAAAATTGGAGCCGCCTATGCTTGCCGTCTTGCCGCCTCTCTGCAGCAAGACCTCCTCCACGCGCCCTGCTCCTTGACCCGTCGCCAGTGCTGGCGTCGCCAGATGCCTCGGCCTGTGCCGACCTGCCTTCCCCGCCCTCCACGAGCTCATGGCTGCGCTCTTCCGGCCGCCGCCGGCTCTTAGCGTGCACTGCGTCCAGCGCCTCCGCCTCCCAGCCGTCGTCGCCGCCCCGCTGCCACCCCTCGCGTCTCCGGTGCCAGCGCCCTCCCGCCGTCCCGTCTGCTCATTGCCCGCCGCGTCTCGGCCGCCATTGCTATCTTGCCCTCTGCCGTCGCACTTGCGCCTCCCTTCTTCTGGTTCAAGGTTTGAGGTATTCTAGCTTGGGTACCTTCAGTGCATACTAGGTGTTTGTTGAAATACTTAAAAGAGTTATTGTATGGTATTTGTTGTGTTTACGAGTATTGATCTCGTGAGTCACCATATGAGCTAAACATATTGCTTCCTAAGCATATGCATATTGGTATGGTTGGTTTGTTTTGTGCAAAAGATGCTTCCCTTACTAATGGTATGAGCTCACTGCTTTTATGCGGTTTGCCGCTCGCTTGATGTGGTGTGCATCAAAGCTGCGGATTTGAATTGGTGCCTGAAAAGGTGGATAGGTATAAGTAACATATTGGTTGTTTTGATATGAAGAATCTTCAGTCATGGAGAGGTTTTAATTTCTGTGCACTGCATGAGCATTTCTTTGTGTGGTTTTATGCTTTAGCCTTTAGATGAGTGTTTATAAGTTCTGTAATGATTGAATATGGTGTAGTTCTGTACTCACTGAAATAATCTCTCATGCATTTCTAGATAAAGTCAACTTTACATGCTAGAAATTGTTCAGGAGGTAGTGTTCTGGTATTAGTCCCAAATGTATGATGAGTGAGACTCCTCTTTGATACACTATATGCAAACTCAGTTACTTTTCATCAGAAATCTAGAACATGTCGATGGTTTGACACTGATAGCACTGTAAATTTATTAATCTTAATTAATGTGTTGTGTACTTGATTGCAAGTGCTTTATATTGAGTTTTGCATGATGGAGCATCGCTCGCTGATTGTTACACTTAGTTGCCTTACTGAATGCATGTGTTCTATTACCAAGGTTACTCATGAATAGGATTAGAGTAATGAGGATGGTAAGTTAAGGATGAGAGGAGTTGAAATTCGGGTATTTGATTATGACTATACGGTTGTAATCACGAGAAAGAATATATTTATGGGTTTTAGTCATTAACTTTATTTCCATTAAACCATGGACAGCAAGAACTGAACCTATTAAATTCAAATCGTTATGGGCATCTCCCAGTTGGCAATGTACCACAGGTATATTGTTTAATTTAAGATGTCGCATGTCACTATTGGCTATACATTCTAATTTGGCTTCTACTTCATTAGGTGTTTGATTTTCTTTGCATGTAGTGGTATAAATCTTAGCTTTAAGTTGGCGATCTCTGTTATGGGTCAGATTGTAGAGCCTTGTGCCTAGTCGTTGACCTGCGACGGCACCGTGGACGTCGGCCGCCGTGGTTGTCGGCGGGGTTAGCGAGCGGAGCTACCGGCCTTGTTCTTCAGAAGGCACCGCCAAGAGGATAGTGTCTTTGGGAGTGATCTTGACCCGAGTTGTCTCGTGATCGGTAAAGGCAAGTGCATCTCCTAGAGCGTTAGTAGGGTGTTAATTGCTTTGCTTGCGATAAAAGTATGAAAATTCTAATGATTTGGTTATGTTTAATAGCATATCTAGAAGTTGTTCTTAGCATGGTAATGGGGATGGATGAATGTTAGCAATGGGAAGGTAAGTTACTCAATTTCTATTATTGCAACACCTTATGAATTGTATAAATGAATATGGTTATGTTGATGCAAAGGATAAAGTGATTAAATGATAATGTGTGTGTTATATTCATGTTTGTGTTGTGCTTATATACATGTCACTTGCATTTGCGCATTCATTACAGAAGAGGCGACCCATGTTGATGTGGGCCTCTGTACTCACACGTAGTGAGTACAAAAGTCCTACCTCGTAGTCTCATCCACGGATGGGAGCGAGTCAGTAAGAGTAGGCCCCGCCACGGGATGGTTAGGATTGAGGGAGCACACCGACGGGTGTGCACTCAGCTATACCGGTATAAGCTAAAAGGTTGCATTTTGAGCATGAACGCATAAAAGCATTGCATTGCATTGTGTTCTAATTGATAAATGTTAATTAATGAGTATGGAAATGACAAGTTCAGGGTTGAGTCGTGGACTCATCCTGAAATGATTATTGAGGCATGAGTAAAGTTTAGTTACTACTTCGTTTACTGGATGATTTCAATTTAGTAATGGTTATATCAAATGATGAAGTAATTGTGTTCTTATGTTTGGGTTTATATGAATTTCAAACTGCTCCCTTTGTTACGAATGACAATTAAAGGATGAAAGGACAGGGGATGTCGCCTAGAGGGGGGGTGAATAGGCGAATTATAAATTTAAACTAAATTGCAGCGGAATACAGAACCTTCGGAATGTCCGAATAATACTCCGGACTGTCCGAATAGTTCGGATAGTCCGAGATTGTATTCGGATATTCCGAACTGATTCGGATAATCCGAAAATCTATTCGGATATTCCGAATGTTCCGAGCACACTCTGCAAATCTAGATCTAGGCTATTTGGGGAATATTAAACACACCAAATTAAATTAGTTAGCCTAGAATACTTGAGGCAAATAAATATCTAGCGAAAACTCACTAGAAAAGTAGATCGGGCAATTTCAAGATTCAAAATCAAATATTAAAGCAAGAGTAAGAATCAAACTTGGAGCGAAGATTTTTCACCAAGTTCGGATCCTTGAGGGATCCTCGTCTCCGTGAGGCGGCTCGGTCACACTTGAGCCGGGTCTCTTTCAACCCTTTTCCTCCGGTGTTGCACTTGCACTTTCGGCCTGCGGCAGTCACACAAGACACGGGGTCTCTTTCAACCCGCTTAGCCGCCGGTGTTGCACCTTGCACTTTCGCCGGCTTCACTTCTTGATTCCTTCCCTTGCGGAGGCGGAATCGAACCTTCACAAACTTCCTCTGCCAACCACACGAAGAACCGGTGGCTCAGAGGTGACCTCCTAGCCGTCTAGGAGTCCTCAACCTCTAAGAGTAACAAATACTCACAAAGAACAAACTTGGAGATGAAATCAAGTGCTCAAACTCAAATCCAACTCAATCCTAACACCTCACTCCTCACACTCTTCCCAACCCTTCACAAAAAAGGGGATCACTTAGATCTAAGGGTAGAGGGGTGTATTGGGGGCTCAAGAACAAGGGTATGGCACCTCTAATCCACAGGGTAGCAGCCCCCCACAAATGGGGATGGATGGGGGTTTAAATAGAGGCTCCAAAAAACTAGCCGTTTTTCAAAACGTTCGACTCAGTTCGGAATGTCCGAGCTCAAGTTCGGATAGTCCGAACCCATTAGACATGGCTAACAGAGAGACCCAGCTCGGAATATCCGAAAATATGTTCGGATAGTCCGAACTCACTTCGGATAGTCCGAGCAGCACTTCGGATAGTCCGAGTAGAATTCAGCAACCCGACGAAAATGAGCATAACTTTTGACTCAGGACTCCGATTTCAGTGATTTTGGACTCTATTGAAAGCTAAGAACAAGGGCTACACAACTAACAAGGTCTCACTACCCAAATCTCAAAGGATAAATCCAGATTTCACAAAGAATCCAAGAGAGACCTACAATTCTCACTTTCCGGTACCACCAATACCACTCTCTCTCTAAATTTCACAAGGATGGATCATTTGAGCACTTGACACATCTAAAAGTCATTCAATGGAGCATCCCTCTTAATAGTACGGCAATCCTTAGACTCAAATTCAAACGAGAAATCTAAGTCTTACATTCAATCCGCATGCCGTCTTCTCCGTGGATGCAATGTGCATGATGTCTTTTACCAAATGATTGATGACGTCTTCGCCTTGTCCAACTTGACTCGATTCACCTCATGAGACTCTCGTCCTATCAACCTTGACTTGATCATCCTCTCGGCGATCTCCACGCCAAGTCGATCTTGACTTAGTCCTCAACTCTTGGTGACACCGCCGTCTTGTTGACCTCGCTTAACGATCATCCTTCACGATATCTTGGTCATCATACACACACGGGACCTAATTCTTCCCAAACCACTCATGAAAGACATTAGTCCCAAAAGCTCAGTAGATGTGAATAAATTGATATTTTTGAGCAATTAAGTACCACAAGTGTTTCATATAAAGAGGCATAATATAACTGGAAACACTTGACATAAGAGATATTCTCTACTAAGTACATCATGATGAATATGTAATTGATCTATATGCACTAGAGAGATAATTGCCGATATGATGAATCAATTAAATCATGGCAAGGATCACATTCTTTACTTAAATGAAGCACATGATAGAATATACACGAATTGTACATGTGCGACTAATATTTGGAATAAGAGTAAATATGTGATCCAACACTAGATTAAACTTCACTAAGAGAATTGCATGAGAAGATATACAACTAAAACATGCATGCATCAAGTCAATCTATAGCAATATGAAGTTTAACTCTAGTTAATACATACATACCAAAAACAAAGCACATAATGAACTCAAATGAACATATATGCACAAATAAATATGACATGAACCAATGTGCATATATACAATCAATATACTACTTGGAGTTCACTATGCATTTGCACAAAAGGAATGCAATAACAAATATGGAAGGGATACCGAGATTGCATACCTTATCTTTGCTTAACCATTCACTTGATTTTCCTATAAATAGATGAGACTAATACTCAACTTGGCAATGAACATGTTAGTCTCATAGCAATATAATCGTATTAGAGGTTTGTCATTTGTTAAGCACTAAGTTAAGCATTTACACAATTACATAGATTGTCATTATATGCGTTTGTCATTAATCACCAAAATAACATAAGTGCCTAGATGCACTTTCAAAGGAATCGTTACTTTATGTCTCGAAGTACTTGTATTCTAGTCGAATTCATTACTTTTCATACTTGATTGCACTTTGCTGAGTCTTGGACTCACGCTTGTTGCTTTCTTGTTTCAGGTTCTTTGCAGCTGGCTCGTCGGGTTTGGGAGTAGGATCACGTACACGACTTCGGTCTTCAACCATTCATTTAACCAATTCATTAATTCTGGATGTAATTAATTTGGTTGTAATGTGTGGTTGTCGTGGTGATGTTTAATATCTTCTATTGGATGTGATTGATTAACTAAGGACCTGCTAGAATGATATATTATAACTGCAATGTTTTCTGCCTGCTGAGTGGATGTCCTATTTTTCTAGAGAGGTCATGCCGAAATTTTGTAAATTTCGGTGACTTAGTTTTAAGCCAGTTCTAGAGTTTAGTAGTTGATTGCAGTCAAGTTCGTAGAGGTGTTAGGTTTTTTTTATGTCTTCTTCGGCAATTCTCGGTTTAATTGACCTTGTTGGGGAGAATTATCGTGTGTTGGTAACCCTTCGGACATGTGTGGGTCTGAGAGGTGTCACTAGTGAATCAGGGATTTGGTAGCATCCGTGGCGCGTTGGCGTCGGGGTGTTACAGTATGATCGCTTGGCAGGCACACAGCTATTGGAGGCGTGTGTCGAAATGATCTTGCAAAAAGGTTGATCATTCCTTGTAGGTAAAGTTGTACACCTCTGCAGAGTTTAAATCTAATTAATTAGCCGCGCCCGCGGTCAAGGGCACTTGGTGAAGTCATTCCAATGTTAGATGTTTTATTATTTTCAAAAGGGTTGGTTTCATTTGTTTTGCAAGCTGTCTTTGTATGTCGAAGGGTGACATTGATGGATTTCAGGAATTGAGTGTTCGTCGCTCACGTCATGGAGGACTGTGAGTGTTATTTATGCTTTACTTATTTGCTATCAATCAAATGCTCTTATAAATTCCGTTTGCAAATAACTTGATTTACAATTCAATTTAGTTTTATGCAAATTAACTGTAGTAACCTCCTTTGACTTAGCCTGCAATTATGCATTTGCCTCAAGTCTTGCGGAGTACGAAAGTACTCACCCTTGCTTAATCTATTATTTATAGGTGGATTAGATGCGATGCTTCGAAGGTTTGTTTCGTCGCAGGTTGCGGGTTATTCGTTGAAGCGATCTTTTTCTAAGGATTTATGCCTGGTCAGTTGCCTGCGGGAATGGATGGGCACACTACAAGGCCTTGCTTCTTTTGCTGCTATATTATCTGAGTTGTAAGATTTATTTGTTTATTAGTTTCCGCTTAATTAATATATTGTATGGTTGTGATTCCAATTGTTGAAATGTGCGTGCTAGCTACTGATCCAGGGACTAGTACTGTGTGCACATTAGATTTCCATTTTGGCATTCTGTGCATACAATTGTACCCATCAAGCTCTGAAGAATATAAATTCGCTCGCTATATTCTCCAATATAGAAGTGAATCCACGCCCTGATGTGACAAAAGAAGGGGGTATAGTTGGTTAAATTAAGCTTAAGGAACTAGAAGCAAACTCAGCCGAAGTAAGTACAGAGTGGAGTATTGTACCTGGGCGTCAAGGCCGACCAACTCTGGTAATGTACCTACTGATTTGAAACCTTTTGTTTTTTTGTGGAATGTGCATTTAAAATTGCTAGACAACAGTATGAATAAACCACACAGCATTGAGATCCCATTGTGCAACCTAGTATCTGATGGCAAATTTCTTTTAGGCATCCATTCAACCTGGAGGAACTGTGTCATTTGAGCACCGCAACATCTATGGTCTAAACAGATCTATTGTTGGTTCTGTTACATCCAGCAACCTGCTCAACCCTTAGGTTAGTTTGTAATGAGTGTTTTTTTCTGTAGCTTTGTTGTTTGTAGCTTTTGATTACTGTTAGATCAGTCATTTGGTGCTATCTACATGTAAGAGGAACAATATTTAGCAAGAACTCACAGGATGATATGTGATGTTTATTATTAACTGAAATGGGTTGTCTGCATTTATTTTACATGGTGAAATTGTATGTGATGAGTCCTGTTTTACACTGGAGTTACATCTTTGCTTTGGAGAAGCGTTAGTGGTGTTATTAGCAAAGGAGTGGTGCTAGCATTCAAAGGGGATAACTTGTTTGCCTGTAAACTAATGCAAGAAGCTTTTCATTTGCTGAAAGGGGATTTTTATATTTTTTCATATTTTTTTAAATTTAAAATATTTTTATATTTTTTTAAAACTTAAAATATTATTTTTATCGGCCTGAGCCGACGAAAATAACTTTTCAGGAGGGATTTTTTATTTTTAAAAAAAATTAAAATATTATTTTCGTCGGCCCAAGCCGACGAAAATAGAATGTGTGCCACGTCAGTTGGAGCGGGGATGACCACTATTTTCGTCGGTTTTTCCCGTATTTTCATCGGTTTTCGGCCGACGAAAATAGTGCGAAAATATGCCATTAATTTGACTGAACCAGACATCATCAAGCATTGAGATACTTCATGACATAATTTTTCTCTACCCTACAAATCTCACCATTTTGGAAATCTCGGCAGAGATCTCCTGCAGGCGTTTTTCCAAACAAAATTTACAGGAAACCAAACTAAACAAAGTTCAAGTCAGTCCATTAATTTGACTAAACCAGACATCATCAGTCTTCGAGATATTTCATGACATTTTTTTCTCTACCCTGCACCAGGGTTCAAAATCTCACCATTTTGGAAATCTTGGCGATTTCAGATTTTGGCAAAGGCGAGATTCCAAATCTCGGTAGAAAAAAAAATCGAAATTGTTATAGTGATTAAAAAAATCTGTTTGGATTGCAATTACCACAAATACAACTGGTTTTGATGTATTTTGAACCGGATTTCACTCTAAATTTTTTGTGGAGAATTGTATGGCTTTTATAAGGAATATATTTTAAAATTTTGCAAAAAAAATACATGTACAAATTAATAGATCTTTAATTTGGTGGAAATTGTCGTGAGGATTGGACCAAGCAATGTGTATTGAGGAGCTTTGGTGGAAGTTGGAAGACGCCGTTCTTTTATTGTTTTAAGCCTACTGTTCTATTTCGGGTTGCATGCATCCTGTATGTGCAGCCCGATATGGAGATTGTTACTTATAATAATATATCTCTGAGAATCCAGGAGCAACCACAGCCGCCACGTCATCACATTCCCGGAAAAGCGTCTAAAAAATCAGAAATTACGAACGGGTCCTTTCACGGTAAATCATAAATCGCAAACGGGTCCTTCTACAGGTTATTTTGCAAAAAAGACCCCGTAGTCCGGTTCTTTCGAGCCGGGAGATTTTAAAAAATTAGAAATCGCGAACAGGTCCTTCCACCGATTTTTTGCGAAAAGGATCCCGTAGTTCCGCAAATTCAATGCGGTTGCCGGTTCTTTCGGCCCGAAAGATTTTAAAAAATTTAGAATCACGGGTAGATCCTTTCACCGGTTATTTTGCAAAAAAAAAAACCGGTTCTTTCAACCCGCAAGATTTTTAAAAAAATTATATCGCGAATAGGTCCTTCCACCGATGTTTTACGAAAAGGATCCCGTAGTTCCGCAAATTCAACGCGGTTGCCGGTTCTTTCGGCCCGAAAGATTTAACAAAAAATTAGAATCGTGAGCAGGTGCTTTCACCAGTTATTTTGCAAAAAAAAACGGTTCTTTCAACCCGAAAGATTTTAAAAAAAATTATATCATAAATAGATTCTTCCACTGGTTATTTTGAAAAAAAGACCCGTAGTTCCGCAAATTCAGTTTACAAAAAAACTCGGACCAAATTTTTCCTCGCGGCGCGGCATCGCGCGCGTCCCTACCTAGTTGTTATCAAATGGCATGCTGCTTTGCATGCAGCATCGGGGTTTCCGTTCTTCGATAGGATCTTTGCATGCAGCATCGGGGTTTCCGTCCTTTGATAGGATCAAATTGAGGGGTACTAGTTCAATGTCCGTGCGTTGCTACGAAAAATAAAATTGGTAACGAAACATAAATACGCTTCGAAATTCAACGGTAGCGTCACAAGGTAAGCAAGCTACCAACAATATCAGTTAGAACAGATAGCATTCGACCGTACAAATAATCCACACTTCTGCCAAATATACAGAAAGCATTCCACCACAGGGAACAGAACAAGTGATATCGTACTCAATATACATTGAATATACAATAGCAGTAGAGACAAGGAAAAATTGCGTTCAACTTAATGTTGTACTCCATCAGTCTGTGCCCCCAAAAACAAACTTGAAAATAGTAAGGTAAAGAAAAAAACTTCTAGTTAAGTCCAGCATACAAAAGAGGTCCAGCATACAAAGGAGGTGAAATCTATTAGCGGGGCAACAGCCAAAAGAGACCATGAAATACCACCATGAACGGAAGCACATGAAACTCAAAACCACAAACGTTAGAGCTGCATCCAAAATTAACACTTTAGCAGCATTACTGAATTCACTTTAACAGTGCTTCACCAACACATACAACAACGCAGCAGTTAACTGCGATACATACACCAGGTAATGGTCCATAACAAGAACTATCCAATTATCCATATGCCGTCCTTATTGCGTGCATATTTACATGGAGATAAGTCTCCAAACACACATAAACGATTACTTAATAGGTGCGATAATCGCAGAAGGCTTTTAGAAAAATGTGAGCCTGCGAAGTTCGTGGGGCAGTGGAAGACCACCGTCACATGTTTATTGCTGCGACAACTTCAGGGTGGTAGTGGAGCATCTCCTGCCACATCATTTCTCGAATCATCTCTACACTGAGGTTTTCATCTATGTCGAGATCAATGGGCACTTGTGCGGGAGGGATTTGCACTTGGATCATACAGAGGTCATGGCATGCCTGTCGTTCATTTGGGTGGTTGCTTGGAGTTGCAACATTTAAATGATAATTGCATATATGGCAAGAAAAGGAACAAAAGTGGATGCTTCCAGCAGAGAAACAATAAACAGTGGAACCAAGCAAGATTATTCTCTTTATGTTTTCTATTTGTTTCTGTTTGCAGAATAAGGCAAGACAACCATTCGAGCCAGGGAATGAATCATGAACCTTCCAATAAATGGAGTAAAAATAGCTCTGGTTGGAGTGATGTTCGCTTAGCTATACATAGGCATATATAGTGATGCTAATAAAGAAAATGAAACGTTGCTATGAAAAACAAAATTGGTAATAAAACATAAAGGTCCAGCATACAAAGGAGGTGAAATCTATTAGCGGGACAAAAAAGGAGCAGATTTTACTTGAATACCAAAGAAATAGTCTAACCCATATGGAAATTGTGTAGGGCCTGAAATTCTGGAACAGTGGGACTCGATAGATCAAAGCATAGAACACAAGTGGGGAAAAATTGAAAAACTTTATATGCTTGAGAATACTGGTGTGATGCACATTGACGACATACCTTTACAATAAGCTTTTCTATGAGAATCTCCTCCATTGGAGAACCAAATGTGATATTGAGAAACCTGTTTCCATCAGAATTGAAAACAAAGTCTTGAAGATGTAAACCATAACCAATGCCCGTGCGTTGCTACGAAAAATAAATTTGGTAACGAAACATAAAGATCAAGCAATAAAAGAAAATTGTGCTACAAGATCCAACATCTATTTCCAACAATAAAAGCATGCAGCGAACATGATACAAATCATCCTAATTGATTCTATTATATCTCTTATAATCTTACCATGCATGATATTCAACAATCGATGTATACATCCAGGAAATGCTTGCTCTCCTCACAATCAATGGAGAAGCAGTTCATCGTATCTCAAGGCAACATAGGGCGTTTTAGCTTTTGATTCTGGATTACATTCTCTAAATTGAGCAACCTATGACAGACTAAACATTTTAGAGCACAACATTTGATGATGGCGCATAATGTCATTTTATTAGCTCTAAGACTGCATTTTTATCATGAAAATATATGCACGTTTCACGCAATCACATAACTGCACAACAAATTAATTTATAACACAAAAGTTAGGCAACTTCTCAATGCCAATGAAGTGGGCAAAAAGACAAAAAAGGAAAAAAAATGATGTGGCCATTGCTATAAATGCTAGAATGATGTTTTGTCAATAGGAGTACACAACAATTATACCTAAACAGATGTGGCCATTGCTGTAAATGTGCGGATGCATCGGTGCCGGATGGAGAAATATAACCTGCGCCAGATAAAAATCAATCAAACCATACTTCAACTATGTATACTGCACATACCACACAATAGTGCCACAAGAAGCTACGAGCTGAGGAAGACAAAGAAGCGTGTCGTCGCTATCCCTAGAATGAGAAGCCAGAGTGCAAACACAATAAGTCCAACAACAACATTGGCCATCTGGTGGAGCTTGTTCACTGCAGTTTTTGTGTCATTGAGCGTTAGGGCAAGTGCTTTCCGCTCTCTGAATGCGTTTACCTACAGAACCCATATGACAGTGATAGGAGATGACGATTAAGCCTGGCACAATTTCTTTCCAAGATAGAGAAGGAGCCATGTCAGGATCATTACCACCCAGTTCTTGAGTGACCTCTTGCTGACCCTGTTGTGCTCCTGCGCTCCTTCAAAAAGATTCATTGCTTTGAGAGCTTCCTCCTGCCTCATGAAACGCATCAAATCTGACAAGTATATGTGCCTGCAACACGTTCATAATTCAGAATTGGATCAGTATATTGCTGTGAAATTTCAAAGAACATTTAAATATGAATTCAGAACAAGTGTGAAAAAATCACCTGGATCCAGGTTTGGCGACATTGTGGAAAATCCACTTGGCAGCAACCTTGGCCTCGTACTCGCTGTGTATCTGAGTCGCCAGCTCGTCCTCCTCGCCGGTCGCGTACTCGAAGTAAATGCTCAGGCATGAGCTTCTCATCAAATATTGAAGACGTCAATTCCGGCAGGTCTGAAAAAAAGCATTACAAATAAGCCAAGCTCAATATACAGCACTGTTTGAAATAATAATCCATGGTACTTACCTTTCAGTATTCTTGCTCCCAGCTCGTATGAGTCTATAAAAGACTGAATTTTCTGCTCATCACTAATTTGGCACTTACATGGCTGAAATAAATCCAACAAAAAATTATTAATTAGCCATGAAAATGCACAAAACAATTCAAACAACAATTATGGCATGATAGTTCCTTATTTATTCTCGCCTGGTATACTAAATCAGAAAGAAATACACAGTGTCAGAAGGTTGAGAAAACTATTCTCAATCGCTGTGAACATCCAAAAACCCATCAAAGGTAGACACAATTTCTCTCATGTTACTATTACCTTCTCAAAAAGGTCTGGGGAACCAAACAGCTTGTTATGTATTGTTATAAAATTGATACCAAAATATAAAGGTCAAGTAATAAAAGAAAATTGTTTTATAAGATCAAACATCTATCTTTCCCGATTACAAAAGTGTTTATGGTTTCTTTTTCGACATGAATTAAAACCAAATAATAAAGTAAGCATTCAGAACATACCATCCTGGAAAAATGCCAGACCACCCCAAAAAAAATGTAGTACGTTTTAGTGCAACATACCATCCTGGAAAGATCTCCTGAATTCTTGCACTGCCTCATTATTCATAATAGCATCCCATACAGCCTTATCACATGACAAGGACATAACCATTTTCTGCATCGAGGACAAGTTTAACACACTAAGATAGAGAAAAACTGTTTAGAAACTTAACAGAGCATCAAAAGTTGAAAGGACAACGTAAAATAACATGTTGCCATTGATAACGTCACAATCTAACACAAATATTTGGAGCACATGAAAATAGCTTAGGCCTCATTCACCTTAACATTAGGATCTTTTTGCAATAGACGGAAGGCATCCAAAACATTCCTATGCTCCCTTGTTAAAAGAGCAGTTGAGTTGAGAACATATGCAGCAGGTTCAATCCAGTCATCTGATCCTGATGAATTGTCAGATGAAGAATGTCCTGAGGTAGACAACAATGCTATCTGTTTCTCAGTTTCATCTGAATCCTCACCAAAAGGATTCTCAATCACCCTGAACGCAAATGGTAAATCGATTAGTCGGAGCAAAAGAACAGAAACTACATATAAACGAGTTACTACATGAAGTTTTACAGCACCTCCAGCTAACAAATGCTCTTTTTTAAGCTATAGAAATGAAATGCAAATATTGCCTCAATGTGATGAATGCTACGAGAAAACAAAAAATACAAGCGGGAAAATCCAAACCTACATGTCAGCATAATACGCCAACATAATTAAATTAAACACATATGGGATTATTGTTGAAACAAAAGATAGAAACTATTGGAATCATCCTGCAATACTATGAAATCTTATTTATATGTCTGCAGAATCTAACAAACACACATCCTTAACTGTTGATCTGGAGAATCTGCAAGAACAATAAATTGATCACAAGGTATTAGCTTCACATGGATGTTGCTATTTAGTTTTAATCATTTGCAAAGGTATTTAGTTTTAAGAGCTATGCAAAGAGCCTTTGCTAATGAAACATTGAGAAAGGTGCTTGCTTGACATTTTGTCAGGATCAAATGATCATCTGTAACATAACTTTTCTCACTGAAAACAATAGATAGCAAAAGGCATGGCAATAAGAGTATTGCATAAGCATATTGACAGGCATGTCAGCAATTAATACATTGCATGGATGGATTCATGTCAGCTCATAGTATAGTAAAAAAAATTCTTGTATATGAGCACTTGTTTACACTGTCAGCAGTCATCCCCTAAAAAAGAAAATCTTCACCAAGGTAAAACATCAAAAAGATGAAAATATGTGACCTAAGCAGCAAAAATTTGTGACCTAAGCAGCAAAAGTGCTTTTGTCATGGTCTCATAAATGAATTAAGTTTAATGGCTCTGGTCAGGATTTGTGGCAACAGTAAATTAGTAGCTTTGGCAAGCTCTGATCAGAATTTCCATACCTCAATAGATATTGCCCTCCTTTGTCTTTCTTTGAAACCAACACACATGGGCAAATAAGAAAGGACATCTAGTATAATAAGAAACTATCTAACCTACATGTCAGCATAATACGCCAATATAATTAAATTAAACACATATGGGATTATTGTTGAAACAAAAGATAGAAACTATTGGAATCATCCTGCAATACTATGAAATCTTATTTATATGTCTGCAGAATCTAACAAACCCACATCCTTAACTGTTGATCTGGAGAATCTGCAAGAACAATAAATTGATCACAAGGTATTAGCTTCACATGGATGTTGCTATTTAGTTTTAATCATTTGCACTCAATGTACATATAACAATATCAGTGAATCACTATCAGTGAATCACTGTTGATCTAGATTTTATATGTTTCTAAACAAATGCCATGGTAATGTGCAATTTGTAATTTTGAGGAGAACAGAGAACCATCCATTTTACAACATCAATGTAGCATGCAAAATTCCTTTTTGTTGCTCCAGCTGTTAGCTGTTGTTCTGTTTGACCGAACTGTATCTTTGATATGGTTCTTGTTTCGATTTTCCTTGTTAATGAATTTTGTCTGGTCACTGCCATCAGTCTGCACATATTATACGACATAAGAACAACTATGATTAGAAAGAAGAGGAAAACATAGATAAAAGTAAATGCCAGGTAATATGCCATTTTAACCTCTATAAGGCTTGCACTGATATAGTCATTGCCTGTTGATGACTGCAGTCGTACCCTGTTTTTATCAACTAAAGAAAAGATTCCAAGTTATTTCAGATTAATAGTTCCAGTTGGAGGTCATAGAAGTCCATAATGCTCACATGGCAAGACATCGACATGGCGGTTTCTTTTTGTGTAATTAGCCGGATCGCGAGCAACAGAAAACTTGTCTGTTTCCTTGTTCACTTCCAATCTCTCCTGAAAAATTTATCAAGAAACGTGAAATACTTTCATAGAAGCTTTAACAAATTACTAAGCATGCTTTCCATACTAAACTACAGGATCTAGACATCGAAGCAATAGTTGCTTGACTTGCTTCAAAAGACCATTACAGGTTAATTGTCACTAAAGGGAGACGAAACGCATGGCAACCTTATGAGAGCTAATTTATAAAACGTCCAACAAAATGTTTCCTTTGTGCTTATTAACAAAGACCAGTTTATACTATCTATGACTGGAACTATTATTTATAACTGGTGATTTCTACCAACTTGTATAATATATAGATAGTATAAAGGGTCTTCAAATCAATTAGCCATTGCATCTGAATCAATTAGCCTATTCATGGAGAGAAAAGATTTGTCAAATACAACAACCTTGGTGAAGATGCCGACGCCGCACTCCATGGCGACCTTGGCGAGGAAAAGGTCATCGGCGAGAAGGCGCTCCTTGAAGCCGCCGAACTGGAGCAGCCACCGGAACATGGCCGACTTCTCGAGGTCGGCGAAGTGCTGCACGATCTCCCCGGGGATGCGGCCGCCATCCACGGCCGCGGCCAGGTCCGCTGGCAGGCTCTCGAGCTTCCGCCCCAGCTGCGCCAGCACGAACAGTGCCTCCCTCTGTTGACCGACGCGTCGTCTCCGCCCGCGTCGGCATCACCGTCACCGCCCTCGTCCTCGCCTCCGCCGCCGCCGCCGCCCGAGAAGAGGTCGCCATCACCGCCGCCGCCGCCGATGTTGATGGCGCCGCCCGAGGAGGCGAGGGGGAGGGGAGGGAGGAGGGGGCGGGTGAGGTGGAGCACGGGGAGGTGGAGCGGGAGGGAGCGGGGGAAGGGGAAGGTGGGGAGGTGGGGGAGGACTTGGGGCCCCGCGCCACCATCCACCTCCATGGCGTCGCCCCCTATACCCGCCTCCGCGCCACCCCTCCCCCATTCACCGCCGTTGTTGCTCCCCCCAAGGCCCCGTCCTGGTTCTGCTGCTGCTACTGCTGCTCCTTGGGGGGCGACGCCGCGGCTACCGCACGCCCGTTCACTCCTTGGGGGTTAGGGTTTGGAGGGGCGGAGGAAGACGGAGAGGGCTGGGATGGGGGAGAGGAGGGAAAAAGAGGGAGGGGGTGGCGGCGCGTCGCTGCTGGAGGGGTTAGGGTTTGGGGGGCGGAGGAAGACGCGCGTCGCAAGTGGGGGGAGGGGGGTATTGGGGCTGGGAAGTGGGGCCGCGCGTTAGGGCTGGAGAGTGGAGAAAAATGCACCACCACCAACTGTCAATTAAAGAATAGTAAAGATATCCAAATAAATATGACAAATGAAAGAATTTATTATAAGTTTTGTAAGCCACACAAGTTAAAATAAAATTTAATTAAAATATATGTGTCTACGAAAAACAGAGCGTGTCACACCATAATGGTAGCTATATATGAGCCAGACAATACGCAAAAAGAAAGTTTAAATGTACCTAACTTTATGATTAGTTCAAATTTAATTAAAACTATCCACTAGTATACTTTATGTCGTCTGTATCAATTTTATTTCGTATTTATCATTTATGATCACAATATATATTGATTATTGTCAAATATAAGTGTTAGAATTCGAAACACTATCGAAATACTGCCGAAATTTCTAAATTTAAGATCTTTTATGTGTAAATACTTAGTATTTTGTATTAAAACAGATAGAAAATATAAATAAATGCTTGCATGATTTTTCGTGTTTTTTTCCAATTTTTCTAGGATCGGGAAACTATTTCACAGGCGGATCAAAATGGCTAAAATTTCAGTTATTTTGGCCGAAATTTTGGTTTTTCTGGTCTCAAAATTTCTAGATTTCAAATTTATTTTTTTAATTTTGTTTATATTTTAACTGAAATTTCAAAATATCGCCAAATTTTAAATTTCGGCTGCCCTCAAACCGTGGTACAAAACAAAATTTAAAACCTCGCCCTACTCCCTATATAACCCATTCCACAGGTAGCTAGTTATCTCCATCGCTTCACTAGGTTACGTAGTAGCATTGAACTAGCACAAAAATGAACCTTCACGTGGCCACGGTCGCTTCCCTCCTGGCCCTGGCCGCGACGGCCGGCGCCGTCACGTTCGAAGCTATGAACACGGCGTCTAACTCCTCCGGCGGACACAGGTTCGATCAGGCCATCGGCCTAGACTACGCGAAGCAGGTCCTCTCCGACGCCTCCACCTTCGTCTGGAACATCTTCAACCAGCCCACCGACGCCGACCGCAAGCCCGTCGATGCCATCACCCTCACTACTACAGAATAGGTCATCCGCGACCTCCTATCACTGCCGGCTAGGTATGAGTCGGCAGTGGTAATATTATCACTCCCGGTTTAATGTATAACCGGCAGTGATAATATTATCACTGTCGGTTCTAACTTCAATCGGCAGTGATAAGAATAGTATCAATTTCCCGCAGGAATGGAGGCAATATCATTGCCGGTTTAATAGAGAACCGGCAGTGATAAGAACATATCACTGCCGGTTTATATGTAAAACCGGTAGTGATTTATCATTGCCGGTTCGTGTATAAACCGGCAGTGATAAGACAATTTTCACTGCCGGTTTTACTTACAACCGGCAGTGATATTTAAATTTTTCGCGGTTCGGATATTCAGCGGATGATATGTATTTTCGCGCAACCCAACTTTCGCGTAGTATGACCTTATCATGGCGGTTCTGCAGAGCGGCGATGATAAGCTATTTTTCGCGTAATATGACCTTATCACTGCGGTTCTTCGCAGAAATGGCGTGATAAGCTATTTATATAGCGATCGATCGACCGACGCCTTTCCGACGAAAGAAGAGAGAGCTCTTGCTTTCGATTCTTTGTTTTTCTTGGAGAGGTCTTGCCGAAATTTTGAGTTAATATTTTGTTCATATTTTTCATCGAATCGACATCTTCTTCGACCGAGCAGAACAAAGAGAAGCTCTATTATCTTGACGAGTTGCTGCTGAAAAATTGTATTAAAATTTTTCGAGGTTACTAACTTGATATATGTTATATTTGTCGTAAAATTTTACTTTCTGAGTGCTATAGATGTTGATAATTCTTGATTATGCGGTGTGAGCAGTTTATGTCGGTAGTCTTTGAAATTAAGATCTAGCTAAATTATTGAATAAATTATAATTCATATTGTAGTGGATGTTTAAGTAAGAAAAATTGCTAGATAGACAATTATGCATAATTGTAATTAATTTAATTAATGAAAATTTGTTATATGGATTTTAAATAGTAAAGATTGCTAGATGATCAATTATAAATAGTGAGAATTGTTAGTTGAATATTTAAATAATGGGAAATAGTTGAATATTTAAATAATGGGAAATGGTAGATGGATTTTGCAATAATGAAAGTTGGAACATAAATAATTATTTAGAAATATATCCTTATATTCAATTATATGCTTGTTTGTTGTAGATTAATTTAATTTAATAACTAGCGCTACATAACAAAATGAAATGAAGAAATCTTCTAAATAATTAAAAAATGCTAGATGGATATTTAAATAGTGAAAAAGGTTTGATGTATTATATAGGCAAAATTGCTAGATGTATTTGTAAAACTAATCATTTACAATTATTTTGTTATTTGCGATAAATTCATATCCATTTTAGTGATGTAGTGGATGTTTAAGTAATAAAATTGCTAGATGGACAATTATGCATAATTGTAATTGATTTAATTAATGAAAATTTGTTATATGGATTTTAAATAGTACAGATTGCTAGATGATCAATTATAAATAGTGAGAATTGCTAGTTGAATATTTAAATAATGGGAAATGGTGGATGGATTTTGCAATAATGACTACTGTAAAGAATAAATTATTTTGATATCGTTTGTTCATATACTGAAATGTAGTTTGATATAATTAACTGTAGATGGACCGAAGGTGGATGTATGACACGGACCGTCGCGGTCCGAGTTCTTTAATGGTGTGACTTGTTTTTCGAATCGTTTTGCGGCACACAAGTCGAGAAACACAGTGGACTATATGTGTTGTCCATGCGTTGATTGCAAAAATGAGAAGATGTTTTGTAACATAGAGTCGATACATGCACACTTGCTTGAAGGGTTTCAAGGTGGCTATACTGTTGGGTGAGCACGGTGAAGATGATATTGTACATGAAGGGCAACACATTGATGAAGATGATATTGTACATGAAGGGCAACACATTGATGAAGATGACGGAGACAACGATATGGCGGTGGAAGATCGTTCGTTGATACCCACGAAGATGATCTAGATCAAATCTTTGCGTGATGGGGAGGGACTTCACGAGTGAAAGGGATTTTCAAAAGTTCCGGTATGGTAGAGGACTCTACAATGACATTGTGCGGTACGCAAGGAGGAGCCTGAAAGTCGCATACCGTGCTTTCCTCTCGCAGTTGAAGGCAAGCAATGGTTGGTCCGATAAGAGCTTTACTGAGTTGTTATGTCTCTTGGGGGACTTGCTTCCAGAGGGTAACGTGTTGCCTTCTACTACGTACCAGGCCAAGCAGGTTGTCTGCCCGTTAGGACTGGAAGTACAAAGAATACACGTATGTCCAAATGATTGCATATTGTATCGCAATGAGTTTGCAAACATGGATGCCTGTATTGTTTGCAAAGCAAAGCGGTATAAGGGCAACGATGACGATATCGAGAACGAAGATGTCGGGGTGAGGCGTAAGAAGAAGAGGTGTCCCCGTAAGGTGGTGTGGTATTTCCCTATAATCCCCCGCCTAAAGCGATTGTTTGCGAACAAAAGGCATGCCCAATTGCTACGATGGCACGCCGAAGAGCGTAAGAAGGATGGAATGCTCAGACACCCTGCTGATTCTGTGCAATGGAGGAACATCGACAGAAAATATAAGAAGCACTTTGCATATGATGTGAGGAATATAAGGTTCGGGTTGAGTACAGATGGGATAAATCCTTTTGGCAACATGAGTAGTAAATCCACAAAGACTTGGCGGTGACTTTATGCATCTACAACCTTCCTCCTTGGCTTTGCATGAAACGAAAGTACATTATGATGCCACTATTGATCCAAGGGCCGAGCAACTTGGCAATGATATCGATGTGTACCTCAAACCATTGGTTGAAGATCTTCTACTATTGTGGAGCGATGGTGTATGGTATGGGATGAGTATAAAGAGAAATTTTTATCCTCACGGGCATTATTGTTCGTAACCATTAATGATTATCCTGCTCTTGGCAACTTGTCGGGCGAGACAACAAAAGGCTTCAACGGATCGTCCGATTGCCTAGATGATCTGACTAATGGGTGGGTGAAGAAGCTGCCGAAAAATGGCTTACATGCGGCATCGTAGGTTCCTCATAAGGATCACCCATACCGCAATAATAAGAGAGCTTTTGACGGGACAAAGGAGCGCCTTAGCTCAGAAGAATCTGCTTGGGAAACAGATATTTGCGGCTGTAAAGGATCTTACAATTATTCACGGAAAGGGCGGTGAGTACATCTATTCCGACTTCCGGGATAAGGCTCCTTTGTGGAAAAAGAAATCGATATTTTGGATCCTACCTTATTGGCGGCACACGGAAGTTCGACATGCAATCGACGTCATACACATAGAAGAACGTGTGTGATGCTTGCTTGGTATCTTCTTGGACATACCGCAAAACGAAAGATACACTTCAAGCAAGGATGGACCTCGAAGATATGGAAATCGAGGAAGGAGCGCATCACGAAGAAATGGATCTGAGCAAAAGTACCTTCCCATGACTGCTACACTTTGAGCAAGAAAGAGAAAATTAAGCGTTTGCGAATGCTTGCACGGAATCAAAGTTCCGTCTGGTTACTCTGCTAACATAAAGAGACTAGCCTCAATGAAAGACTTAAAGTTAATTGATATGAAGTCTCACGATTGCCACGTGATGATGACACAGATGCTTCCAATTGCAATTAGGGGGGTTCTGCCAAAGAAAGTCCGAGACCCAATTATCAAGTTGTGTTCATTCTTCAACGCGATTTCACACAAGGCCATCGATCCATTAATACTAGATAAGCTGCAGGAAGACGTGGTCCACACTCTGTGCGGGCTTGAGATGTGTTCCCTCCATCTTTTTGATATTATGGTCCATCTTATTGTTCACATTGTGAAAGAATCTGATTCTTGGTCCCGTATTTCTACATCGGATGTACCCTTCGAGAGATTCATGGGGTTATAAAGAAATATGTTAAATAAAGAAATCGTAGGAAGAATTGCATTGTCGATGGTTGAGGAACCGAGGAGGTCATTGAGTTCTGCGTTGATTATATAAATCTCAAACCGATTGGTGTGCTGTATCTCGGCATGAGGAAGGCTACAGGAAAGGACACTAGGTGAGAAATCGATGCGTACTAGCAATGTAGCTGCATTTACACAAGCACATTTCGCGATTTTGGGACAATCGGTTGTGGTGGCCCGTATGTCGACATGCACAAGAACGTGCTATCCAAAACAAACCCGGGGAGGTCGAGGGTTGGCTCGCGAGAGAGCACAGAGATAATTTGGCGATTGGTTGTGTAGACACATGATGCGTCTGAGACAGATTGCGCACTCGGTTGAAATTGTTGGCTCGAGGACCGTCAACTACAATTCGGACATTCAAGGATCGACATAAATGGTTTTACATTTTATACAAGAGCGCAAGACAAAAGAGCACCAATCAAAATAGCGGTATCCGTATAGATGCCTATGACAAAGAATGGAAATAGGCAAACCTACTCTGATTCATAGAAGAGATTTGGGAGCTTGACTATGGACCTTTGAAGGTCCCTCTCTTTCGGTGCCAATGGGTCGACTTCCGTGGCGTGAATATCGATAAATCGGCATCACTACCATGGACCTCAAACTCGTCGGATCTGAGAGAAGAACCATTCGTACTTGCTAATTACATTACACAAATCTTCTTTATGGCGGCACCCGCTAACAAGGGGCGCCACGTGGTTATTCAAGGAAAAAGAAGGATTGTCGGAGTTGAGAATGTTGTCGACGAGGAAGAGTACAACCAATTCGATGAGCTTCCCCCTTTTGGAAGGGCGTTGACCTAAGCACCATGGAAGAGCGATGTGAAGCTACATACATACGCCGCGATCATAACGAAGGTCGAATCGTAGCTTAGTTGTAGTAATGAAATGTATGCTTTCTTTTGTATGAGCGACATGTTTATTTTCTCATATGTAACAATTAATGTAATATATGCAATAATGGAAATTGAGGTTATGCTTTCTTTTGATCAAATTGAAAGTTTCATTTGTATTTGGATTTTTGTATGAGCGACATGTTTATTTTCTCATATGTACATAATCTTGAATCGTAGATTTTCCTGAGCTTAGAAAACCCCACTAGTTTATCTGAAGGGGCATTAGTTCTAACTTTCGTAGTTACTTAAGAAAGCGTCCTATAGTAGGGGCATATCCGGTGCAATCACCGTGCAATCCAACTAAGAAAAGTTTCAAAAAATTCTGAAAAAAAAACATGGATGTACATCTCATCTTACCCTATCTACATATAAAATTTAATAATCAAATTCGTCCTATATTAAGAGTAATAAACAAGATAAATTTTAATAGAATATGGGCAAAGAGCTTATCACTACCGGCTGTACAATGGACCGGCAGTAATAGTACACTATCACTGCCGGTTATATAATGAACCGGCAGTAATAGTCCACTATCACAGCCGGTTGCATAGTGGACCCGGCAGTGATATTGCACTATCACTGCCGGTTGTATAATGGCCCGACAGTGATATACTATCACTGCCGGTTAATGTGACCAACCGGCAGTGATATCCAGCCCCTATAAATATAAACGCCGCGCCTTCCTCTCATTTACCCTAAGTCCCTAACACTAGCCGCGCCCTCCTCTCACTATTATGGCGTCGCCTCTTAGCTCCCCGCCGCGCGCCTCGGACCACCGTTGTGAACTCGTGTCAGGGCTCCCTGCCGCCGCCTCGACTCGGTCTGCGTCGCCTCACTCGCCTCCAGCCGCCGCCTCGGCCATCCTCGCTGCCTCGGCCGTCCCCGCTGCCTCGGCCATCCTCGCCACCTCGGCTCCCGCCTCGGCCATCCCCATTGCCTCGGCCATCCCGCCGCGTGCCCCTCGCTTCGCCTCGGCGCCGCCTCATGCCATCCCATTGCCTCGGCCATCCTCGCCACCTCGGCTCCCGCCTCGGCCATCCCCGCCTCAAGGTAGAAGGGGCGATGGAATGAAATGCATTTAGGGTTCCAGTGATTCTTCATGTGAATGTGCATATGAATGCTAAGGGGCCAGCCAATTTTGGCTTGGGGACCTAGCATGTAGGACGTGGGATAGTGTTCAGTGAGGATTTGGGACTGAAATAGACAATTTGTGACAACTAATTTGTGACAATCTGTTCTTTTTTATTTGCTGATGCTTGCTATGATATCTTCTTGTTCTGCCGCCTGTGGGGTTGAGATTGGTATTGCCTCTGTGATGATTCTAGGGTAGAATTGATATTGGCAATTTATTTTGAGAATAAGGCCTTGAACTGGTAGATTTACATGCATTAGAAGTTTTGATTATTTCACTGTTTGATAGTCAGATTGTTAATCCAGTTCAGTTTTGGCTTATCTGTGACTATTGCTTATGATTCATCAGTTCGGTTAGCTTGTTGATCAGATTCTGTCTATGTTCCAGTAGCTTTTCTTGTTCAATTTGTCAAAAAATTGTATTTAAGCAATTTGATTTTAGTGTGACTACAGAATTCGCTTTAATTTGTGCTATGTATGCCACTGATGGAGCTATCGTCGAGATATTGTATTTAAGCAATTTGATTTAGAGAGGCATTTGTTCGATGACGAATTTGGGCTCTATGTTTCTCAAGTAGTATGCTCAATGATGTATTTGGGTCTTTAGAAACTAAATTGAACAATTACGGTAGTAATTTGGCCTTGAATTGAATCTGAATCTTGTTGACAAAAGTAATAAACTGCAGATACTACATTCTGTCTATTGAGTTCGTTACTTCTTATGTTGGCTGGTTACAATAAGCTATATTGACCTGATTAGTATATCTTACTTATATATTTATCTGGATACATACTGCTCTGAATTTAATTGAGGACTTTACATAACAGTGAATCTTGATATCAATTCCATTTGTGCATGTTAAGGTGGTAAGGGTTTGAGGCCTTATTCACTCAATTTATTGTCTTGCCCATTCATGAGTAAGGTTGAAGATTTATAATCTTCAAACCAAACCCTAAAATCTGAGAGCAATCACATATTATTTCCTCCATATTGCCATAGTAGACATGATTCTTTTCATGAATGCCATAGTCTACATAATTTATTTCATCTTCTCAAATATGTCAGTATGGTCATTCTTGAATCATGTATATTCTCCTGGAGTGGTGATAGTTGCTGAGTGGTGATAGTTGATCTGTTTTGAATGGCTATGCCTAATTATTACTGAATGTTGTCTTGTATCTATCCTCCATGATCCTCATTCACAATTTAACTGAGATAGGTTGTTATTAAATTGATAATCATCAAATTTTCCATTGGTTGCTCTTCTAATTAATAAGTTTAAAGTAAGCCATTTAGGTAATCACTGTTTTAAGTATGATGTGGCCATTGTTTCTACTGAAAAATGCTGCTTTAATCATCGTAATGAATGTTGTCACAAATTAGTCTATTACTCGTCCCTTGTGGCGAGGAGGGCCTTTGGGCAACCCGACATCTGAGAACACTCAAAATAAACAAGTTGAGCTTTATGCTAGTTGCCTTGTTCATTTTTACGCCCTTGTCTTTGTTTTGATCATTTTGCTCTATGGTTATTTATATTGCAGCCAAAAGTAAACTTCAATTTGGTGCTTTGTATATGTTCTTGAAAGATGTATACATGTGTTGTAAATATTTATTTTGTAAAGATGTATACATGTGTTGTAAATATTTGTTACATGTGTTGTAAATATTTGTTTTGTGCCACTAATTGTAATAGTAAGTAGTTGTAGTTCATTTAGTTAATAGTTGTGCCACTAATTGTAATAGTAAGTAGTTGTATGAAATTTCAAGATTCATTATATCTAGAGAGTTACAAAAAGAAAATTCGACAAGTTTAAAGAGTTTAAACTTGTCGAATTTTCTTGTTTGTAACTCTCTATATATAATAATTTGATCTAATTTTATGTGTATGTATATTTTGTTGACAAAAATGTATGTGTTTAAAAAATAAGCCCTGCAAGTTCAAAAGCATGGATGTCACGAGGCGTCAGAATTACATCGGAGAAGCCATGAGGAGACACTGCTTCGCTTGAAATGGACTTGGGACTTAGTTCTTTGTCTTCTTCAGCGTACCACTTGTCCATAGGCTTCCTCCAGCTCCTATTCTTCATTGATCATAGAGTCTGCGTGTCCAACTTTTCAATGAAAAATTTCATGTTCTATGAAGATGAGACTACTTCAAGAGTTTGAACTCTTGAAGTAGTCTCATCTTCAATTGAACATCGAGAAAGGTAAGATATCTTATGAAAAATCATTTTAGTGTGGAATATATTCTTAAGAATATATGAATTTTTTCATTTCGAGATGTATATGTATCATGTGATTTTTTTCTAATGTATAAGTATCATTTTAAAGTTACACGTGCACATGTTTGTAGCATGAGGTCACAACATCACTTGTTTTCCTCTCAACTCTAGCAAATTACCATCGTTTGAATCCCTAGCAAGTTTGATGTCATGTATCAATCATAAATGAATGCAATATAATTAACCCAATAACATTTCGGATTGCTAGGAATGGCCTCGAATCAGGGACAAGTGCGGAGGAGTTCGGCCCTCGAATGTAGGCAGTAGGAATGGGTAGCCCAAGTGGCTACTGAACTCTGAGGATATTGATATGGAGCAACTTTGGCGCCCTGACCATGGACCAAGCGCGCCTCGCCATGGACCAAGGCGCCGCGACTAACATGGGCGAGTAAAGTATTAGTGCGTTGTGATTCCCAAAATATTGTAGAGTCATACGACTAATAACAAGATCAATGTAGGCTCAAGCGTCGATGAACAAAGGCGCGCTAGCAGAGTCGTGGTCGAGCAAGATGCCTAAGGGTGTTCACAATATAGTCCAGCTCTCGGAAGTCGGGAACTGCTATACCAGCGTCGGCGTTGGGCCGTCTGAGACTGACTGCGGAGTACTTGCTAGGGATAACGTGCCCATCGGCTATAGATCATGGACCGGCGAAGGTGATCGATGGGTGGTTCGATGACTGAAGGACTCGCTATGGGACAAGCTAAAACAAGTATTCCGGTTCCCCCAAGGGTCAGAGTTGGTTGCAAAGAAACGTGCACTAAGTATCATGTGCACATCGTGGAAGAATTGGAAGACGACGCTGAATAAAAACTATGTGAAGAAGAATGTCACGCCAAATTTTAACACGTTTCCAAAGATAAGGGAATTTTGGAATGACTTTGTGGAGTACAGGAATTCTGAAGAAGCCCAGACAGTGAGTCAGAAGAACAAGGCTAACACGGATAAGAATATGTACCCTCACACACTAGGCCTTTGGTGGCTCGTGAAGAAAATACTGCATGGGATAGGCGTGAACAAGAGCTAACCCTCGGGCGTTAATCCTGCGACGGCCGAGTTGAGTGACCGATCAAAGCACTGGTTGCTTGGGAGGGCTTGTCTCGGAAGATGGCGGCTTGAGCTTCGAGGCGATAGAACCCGGGAGGTGTCGCAGAAAATATCGGATGCTCACATGGAGTCTTCCCAAGGGCTTTTCGGGCCACGAAGGAGAACGATGGTATTGTTGCACTGGGTAACAAGGAGCATCTGGCGCTTGCGAGGAGTTGGTTTGGTGATGTGGAAAGAAGGCTTCCCAGCTGACGCATCGTCGTACAAGCGGTCAAAAAGAATAAGAGAAGATAAATTGGAAACGTCAATACAACTTGCTGTGACAAGAGCGTTAGAGGAACAGAAGCGAAATTTGGATAAAGTTGTGGAGGAAGCGATGAAAGCTCTCGACTCACGACCACCACGATGGCGGCCCTCGGAACCTCGATCCACGGTGTTCGTAAGAGTAGGCTGGCGTCCACAGGATTCCGGGACGCATGAACTCCATTTTCGATTGATGACATCACGAACCGACACGTGCAAGCTGCATTTATCCGCACATGGCATTACCATCAAGGTGGTGATGGCGGGGCTTGCCATCGACTCCTCACGAGTTACTGCTGCCGCCTAATACATGCGGGATTCGCCGAGGTCGAAGTAAACAGATGTAGTCGAGGATATCGCAAAATGGAGGTAGAGATTCTGGCGAGGACGGAAAAAACAAACTTGGAGAAAGCGTGCATGGCTTCCTCGCGTGGCGCAAGAGCTTGATTATGTTCGGCTCGGACGATGAGGCCGCAGCGATGATGATGAGCCGCACTCTCCACCGCGAGACACATCGCCTAGGAAAAGTGCAACTCTTCCGCGGCACCGATTAGGAAAAGTCCAACTCCTCCGCGGCACCATCGAGAAAAAGTCCAACTCCTCCGCGGCACCGACCGGAAAAATCCAACTCCTCGGTGGCACATAAGAAGAAGCGAACATCATCACCATCTCGGAAGTCCGCATCGTCTTGTACCAAATCTCGGTCATCTATGAAGTCGTACTGACCTCGGAAGAAATTACCGGCGAGATGATGAAGAAAAACGGAAAAAAAGGCAATAAAGGCCGGCGTAGCATCTCACTTCAAAAGGCGCCATCACGAGAAGACTAAAGTCGATGCTAAAGCGCGAAGTTTTTCTTGAGTATGGCAAAAGCCAAAGAGGCAGGCGGGCTTCAGAACCCGCCAAATGTCGGACTACGGCGCATCTCCGAGAAAGCAAGCTCAAAAAGATCTTCGATGAACAACCGTAATTACGAGCTAGGTCTAACACGGAAGTTCTTTTTGGGGCAACGGCGGCTCCCCAAAAGAGTTAGAAAGCTAACAACCAAATTGCGGCGCGTCCATCGATTATTACATGCAACAGTGCGAAAAGGGTATGTGTTCGTTCCCAGTGAAATACAAAGACTCGGATTTTCATAATGGAGATGGCATGTTCTGGATAGAGTTCAATGAATTGTATATGTTGTACCGGCGGATGCTGCGGGCGGCAATGCTCGATTTGTGGATTTTGTAAGTCTCTATTTATATTATTGTATATTCTTCTCTTGTTCAACTGTATGTCTAACTTCTTTTTATATATGTAGAATGGAGATATAGATATGTAGAAGAAATGAGGATGAAAATTTAGGATTTCTCGATCCGGGGCTTGTCAACGAGACAATCGTCCGTGATAACTCAAAGTTTGTTGAAGACTATTTATTTAAGACTTTCTTCAAGCTGAAAAATAAAACCTCCGTAATTTTACCCTATAACTTTCAGTACGTATTACCCTACTTCTAATATTGTTTTACTATTTTTGCGTGACACGGTGTGGGACTAATAGGCTATGTTAACATATATGTCTAGTTATCCTTTGGGTCCTCCTCGTCATCGAGTTTGAAGCTAGCGGGGTTTTGTCTTGGACTCGATGAGAAAACAACTTCATGAGTATCAACATAATTTTTGGGACATGATGAGCAGTAAACTTCGATCGTTCGCGTTATTGCTCTAGTAATATTTTATTCTATTGTATTTAAGGTTAATTACTATTTAAAATCATTCACGGGGCATTCACACGGTATTGCAAGAAAGGTGGTCCGCATCGTCCCTTGAGAAAACTTTCAAAATAATAACAGACTTTCCATGCATGAGGCAGGACCGGAAATAGTTTATGCTCATACTACGTATGTACAAATATACATGCAATTGTCACGAAGAGTGTCGGCTATACTTGAAGCCATGGTATATAATTACACATTCATGCCTACTTTTTTTCATTTAACATCTATCATCATTAATTAAATTTCTCTTTTCTTCAATAACAGCGCTCCAAGATAAGAACCAATAATTCTTAGCATAGAAATTTTAGCAATTCAAGAGTAGATCATTGGATTCATTGTGAGCGGTCATCAATCCAAGCGGCGAGTTCCACGGCGACACTCTCGATCCAAAGTGAGCGAGATGTACTCACACTACATTTGTAAGCAGACTATTGTAAAAACTAAATATCGTGATGCTTTAATATATTTTAATTATGATCTATGACGCTTTATATACTATATATTTGAAGGCAACATATCATGTGCACTCAGGCCTTCCCGTGTATATATCGTGCACACCAACTAATAAAAGTCACGAAAACTCTGAAAAAATTTGTAGATGTACTTCATAGATTACTCTACCTATGTATAAAATTGTAATTTTCTCTTTTTTTGTAAGTCTTGATATGTATTGAATTTGAACCTACAATTTTATACATAGGTAGAGTAATCTATGAAGTACATCTACAAATTTTTTCAGAATTGGTTGTCACTTTGCCGGTTAGTTACGAGATCCTTTGTCGGTTCTTCGTATAAGCGGCGAAGATATACATATATCCTTGCCGGATTCTAGTATAAACCGGCAGAGATAGTCTCGTATCCTTCTTGGCTTCTAGTATGAACCGGCAGAGATAGTCGAGTATCACTGCCGGTTGTACAATGAACCGGCAGTGATATCTATTATCACTGCTGTCGGCGTACTTTACGCCAGAGTATCCTCTTCGCCGCACAAAAGCATGCGTAGCCTACGTGGCGGCTTTGGCGGCAGTGGCGAGTACACCCCTTGCCGGGTGTCGGTCCACGTGGCGCGAGCGGCAGTGGTAATCGCCGCTCGCGCGGCGCCGCCTTGCGTGGCGGCTTTGGCGGCGGTGGTACGTCGCCGCCTTGCCGGGTGTCGGTCCACGTGGCGAAGGCGGCGGTGGTAATACGCCCGCTCGCGGCGCCGCCTTACGTGGCGGCTTTGGCGGCGGGTGAAGTATGCCTGCCCACCGGTGTCGGTCCACGTGCGCGCGGGCGGCGGTGGCGAAGTGCATACTGCTCGCCGCGCCGCCTGCGTGGCGGTTCATGGCGAAACACGTTTTGCTTGTCCGCCGCCATGCAAAAAGCGGATCTGGCAACCGTCTCGAAGTCTCCTTCTCGCCGTACCATGTCGAGGCGGGCTGCTTGTACCGAACGCGTCGATTCCAAAGAATTGCTACAAGCCCGTTCCTCGGCGCCTCCCACCTACCGTCACGAGAGGGTCACATCCCGGAGAAGCAGGCGAAGGCATCTTGTGGGCCTTCATTGGGGTGAAGAGCAGGACACCGCATAAGGGTGTAATAAATGCATGTAAGATAAGCATGATGACGGGGCCTCCTCTAGCTGGTTCGTGTAAGCCCGTGCTTATAAGGGCACTCTAGAGCATGGAAAAGGGGGCTCAAGGAAAAGAGGGGACGAGTGGTCCACAAACTCTGTAACCAAGCTTTTGAGGGACAATCCAAGATCAAGCAGGACGTAAGGCCGTTACCCTTCGACAAGGGGGTCTGAACCTGGGTAAAAACCGCTGTGTTCATCGAGTTCTTAGACACTGGAATTCGTTAGTGTGAGAGGTGCTAGGGTTTCCCTCTGCTAGGGTTCGCCGGCTACCAAAGACACCCCCCTACCAAACCAAACCCGATGCAGTAGATTCGAACTGTCGGTTGAAATACACCGACAAGCTGCGGTTCCGGAGCAGCGATGATAACCCAGTATCACTGCCGACCAATCACTGCCGGCGCCCATAACCGATAGTAATGGTCTGGACGAGCCGACAGTGATAACCTATTCTGTAGTAGTGCCTCATTGTCGAGGACATCGGCGGCTTCACCACCCTCACCGCCAGCAACAACAGCATCTATATACACCTCAGCGCCCAGTACGTCGGCAACTTCTCCGGCGACGTGAAGACCGAGGTAATCAACGCGTAGCGAGCTAGCTTCCTCCCCATGCACATAGACAGACATTGCTAGTGTTATCAAAAGCTAGGGCTAGCTGGTGTAGCTAATAATAGTTTCCAATGAATTACATCTTTGCTCTCGTGATGCCGTACGTACTAGGTGACCGGCGTGCTGTACCACTACGTGACGCGCGTGTGGCAGTGGTACGGCCTGGGCAACGCGAACGACGGGCTCATCTCGGGGATTGCCGACTACGTACGGCTCAAGGCCGGGTACGCACCCAGGGACTGGGTGCAGCCGGGGCAGGGGCGGCTCGTGGGAGCGGGGATTAGACGTGACGGCGAGGTTCCTGGACTACTGTAACTCCCTGCGTCCGGGGTTCGTCGCGCAGATGAACTCGAAGATGAAGGACGGCTACAGTGACGATTTCTTTGCTCAGATTCTGGGGAAGAGCGTGGACCACCTGTGGCAGGACTACAAGGCCACATATAGTAAGGAGCAACTGTACACCAGTACCCCAATCTATTTTTAAATTAGTAAAAATTACTCTCCCCGTTTACTCTAAGATGCATTCATGCATCCCAATATGTATTTTCCACCTTCCCAATGCTTGTAGTATTTTCCAAATGCAGTTTAAATTAGTAAATAGTAGTCTCTCCTATCACAAATACCTTGTCATTTGGATATATATAGTTGCATCAAACTTTCAAAATATCTAAAATATTTTGAAAATATTTAAATTAGATACATGAAAATTATACGTATAGATTTCTCTCGAAAAGCATTTTAATAATATTATAATTTTATTGAATTTTATAAATATATTATAATAAAAATTAGTAGTCAAAGTGCTTTACAAAAACGTGTCGCTGGCCAAAATGTGTATTTGTGTACGGAGGGAATAATACTTTGCACATCCCAATGCATGTAGTTCCACCTCGCTCCGTTCTTGTGCAGGATATAGTGTTACTAGCAATAATAGCGCGCTACGCTGCGCCGTTCTGTAGAGTCGATAGGACCCGTCGGCAAATCCATGAGGGACGTATTTTCGGTTTTCATATTTGTTTTAAAAAATAGGTTGTTAGCTATAAATCTTCAAGTAATCTACGTTTTTTTAAAAAATCGCGGTTACAACCCGTTGTCTGATAAAATTTGTCAAATTTTTTATTTCCACATTTTCTAAATAAAATGGGTCGGTAGGACTCGCTGGCGAATTCATGGGATATTACAAACCTTCGATGAATCTTTTTACGCATTTCGAGATATTTGATCGTTTTTTGTTTTTCGTGTTTGCTAAAAAAATGGGTTTTTAGGACTCGCCGGCGAATCTATGGGTCGCTATAAATCTCTGGACGAATCTACGTTTTTTTAGGACCCACCGGCGAATCTATGAGTCGATATAAATCTCTGGACGAATCTACGTTTTTTTAAAAAAACCCGTGGTTATGACCCGTTGGCAAATCCATAAGTTGTTATAAACCCTCGACGAATCTGTGTTTTTTTTTCTTGATGCATGTTTTATTTAGAAAATTGCGGCTGAATCCGTGTTTTTTTTGTGTTTGTTAAAAAAAATGGGTCATCAGGATCCGCCGGCGAATCTACGGGTCGCTATAAATCTTTGGACGAATCAACTTTTTTTTAAAAAAAACTCACGGTTATGACCCGTTGGCAAATATACAAGTTGTTATAAACCTTCGATGAATCCATGTTTTTTTGTCGATGCGTGTTTTTTGGTGACGAAAACTTTTTTCGGGTTTTTGGGTGGCGAAAACATTTTTCGGGTTTTTCGGTGACGAAAATATTTTTTCGGAAAAGCGGAGATAAGACACGAGCGTAAAGCGAGGACCTGTTTGTTATTTTTTGGATCGTTAGCTATCACGAAAAATTAGAAAATGGCTTGTTCGCGATTTGAAATTAACGGGAGACTTTTTTCGTAAAATACCGCGCCAGGGACCCAAACGTGAAGGAAAAAAATATCTTTGTCTCACAGAAAATTCCACAGGGACCTATCCGTAATTTCAAAGAAATAGATGGGCTTTTTCGCAAATTTGCAAGGTGACAGGTGAACCGGCTGGGCTCCTCCATTCTCTAGCGCAATAAAGGATGGAATTATTGGATGTATTTTAGTCACATTTTATATAGAACACACTCTCTTTGTTTGCGGATTTTGGTCACTTTTGATCTGTTCACGGTTACTTTCATTGCATACTTTCATATATATAGTGTCTATTCGGTTCATAAAAACTTATCAGTTTGTGATACGTGCAGTTAAATTTTTAAAACTTTATCTACCGATATCTTTTTAAATATTTAAATTGGATACATAAAAATCATATGCGTAGATTCATCTTAAAACGTACTTTCATAATATTATAATTTTATTAAAAGTTTTAAATAAATTACAATAGAAATTAGCGATCAAAATCGAGTTTAAAGATATCTAAAATGATAACTATTTGCTAGAGTAGTATCCCATTTCGCCTAGTAATTTCCCCCCCTTCTTTTACCACACAAATGGTGGTGGGCCTCGGGTCAGTTGGATTAATTATGAAGGATATTTTTGTCAAATTAGATGAAAACAAATTCTGGGCTATATAACCATGCATTTGTCAAGAGTGAATAGTGACAAGTATCAGCTGTCTATACCAAATTAAGACCCTATTTAGTAGACCTCTAGATCTCAGTTCTATCTTAGATTTGAAACTTGTAGGCTAAAATAAAGTGAATTAAATTTATATTTTTAATCTAGAATGTAAACAAGATGACCCATCTAAACACTCTTAATATATCAATAGCTCCAGTTTCACGAATCTAATGGAGTAAGGAATTTCTAGTTTCATCAGATCCATAGTTTTAATGAAGCTAGAGTTATATCAAATACACCTAAGACCCTGGCACCCCAATAGCAGGCCTAGAATGTCTTTGCAAAACACGGTGCGACTCTGGTCTCCATATAGGCCTAGGGACTGCCGCACTGATCATTAATAAACTTGTTAATCCTTTAAGCAACGAGTACTCCGTATTGAGAGAGTATTTTCAATAAATAATTATATGACCAAGTTAAGAAATACTCCACCGTCCAAATTTATAAAGTTTATCTTTTGAATGATTTTATCCATAAATATAAAGCTTATTTCATATTTGAATGCAAAATTAATACTCTGTTCCCTATAAACCTTAATAAATATCCATCTCTACTTCATGAGGCGTGTGCACGTCGGGGTGTGCGTGTGCACGTGGGGTGGGTATATGTATGCGTATGTAGCTCGTTTGTTATTCTTTCTTCTATAATGAAAGCTAGAGCTTATGGTCAATTTTTAAAAAAAACATGCATGCATTGAATATAGTGCTTAGTGATAATAATTAGGGGTAATCTAGACATTTTCAATACCTTTTTAGTCTATGTACCAAAAAGAAATAGGCCTTATAAACTTGGATAGATAGTGTCGGCGTATTCCACCTGACAGGCCCAAATCTACAGACTGGGTTTGGTTCGATAGGGGGGTGTCTTAGAAGTTGGCTAACCCTAACAGAGGGAAACCCTAATACCTGTCGGGACCCGAATTCACCAATTGAATCTCATGTTTTACCGCACTAGTCCGGGATCAATCGCTAGTGCACACTTAACATCGGTAAGCATCACATCATACCTAGCGATAAAAATAATAAGACTTTATTTAATTCATATAACTAGTGTATGATCTTATGATCACTTACATTTATTCAGCCATATGGGCAATAGTAAAGTCAATGAGACAAATCAATGAGAAAGTAGTAGAAAACGTAGATGTCCCATCGGACACCACAGCGGTGACTAGGATTGGCCTAGTGACACGCGTCCACCTGAAGTCCTCCTCCAACGATGATTCCTCCACTGTTGTTGGTTGTTAAGCAAGGGTGAGTACACCAACACGTACTCAACAAGTTGTGCACAGAATGCAATTCTATTATAGCTATATGCAGGCTTATGCCAAAGGAAGGCTTATGGTTCATAAGCGATGGCGACATTTATAAACAAGTACAGTATATAGATTGAAAAGACAGTAAAAACAATTAACAATAATAGATAGATTCAGCATTTCTCAAGTAAACCAAGTTTTCTCATTCTAAGTCAAGATCCAACCTTTCATGGCAACCTGCCATCCATCCCAAGTTTCATTTAGCAAAAGTATAAACCCTTATTTGTAATCCCGAGCATTGCTCAATACCGTGAAACACGGCTATCCGAATAGATTGTACACTCTGCGAGAGGTTATGCACTTTACCCCACGACATGATAATCTCTTTGATGCCAAGCTATTAGCACACTTCCTTTGGTATGCGGCAGAGAATCATGACAAAGCCTTTACAATGCTCTGTCTTAACTCGGTACTACCGCTAAGGTTTCAACAACGAAGGGTCTGAAAACCTAACAGGGCCCCCTCTTGCGCCATCTGGGTTCATTAAAAAGGATGAACCACTCCACCACCGGTAGTACCAAAACTAAGACATTACAAATTAATCGGCTAGGCTGCCCCATAACAACATGTGGTTGCATGATTGACTCAGGTCAAAGGCTCGCAAGGTGTCCTTATGGTTTGATCAAAGCAAGACATACACATACCCTCTGCCCATCGGGCCCACCCAGGCATCCTGCCCTTGCCACTTGCTCCGACCTAAAATTATAACCACCCCAGTTGATCACCAAGCACCACATGCCATCAACAATTCAATATCGTTGCGTGACATCCATCGCCACCACAACTCAATCTCATCGTATGACCACACATGACACACAAATTCAAAACATTGTTCCATATTCCATTAATCAAGATTATTTATCAAAGATTTATGTACATGTGATGACGTGGCATGGCTAAGCATTCTATTTCGGTCTAACCATCCCGTGTTGATTTATTAGTAACTAACTATAATGAACCAATCTAGGGTGACAATAGGTCATGGCATACAAATAACAAGGTAGGGTGTAATTCAAAAGGTATGATAGCTAATCCCAAATTAAGTGGAAATCATTTATACACATAAAATAACAAGTGATAAGGTAAATCAAAATAGCATGCAATCTAGTTTATGGGTGCAACATGATCAAAGCACAACTTGCCTTGCTTAAGCTCCTGGTATTGCTCCGAAGGTTGCTCCTTGAAATAATAGTTCCTCCTTCGAAACCTCGCTTAACTCAACGTCTACGCGAATCGAGAAGAATAGCAAATAAACACCAAGAACAAATAGCAAATGAACTCGAAAATTCAAATAAAATCCACCATTAGAAAGATCTCAATTTTACAAATATTTCGGGATTTGAATCACCCAAATCGGAGTTCATATGCAAAAGTTAAAGCATTTAGATTTTGTGAAAATAGACTAACCTCTGGAATTAGAATTTCTAAATCTTTCCGAATTATTTTTATAAAGGAAAATACGGATCTTCTCGCCCCGGCTTGTACGGACTAACGTGGCGAAATCTAGACTGATGAACTTGATCTAACGGTTACGGTAAATCTACTACGTGGTCTAATATCAACTGTCCGACCTAAATCCAATGGTTGATATTTAATCTAAGACGCTTACCGATTCGAAGCAGCGTGGGCGAATTCCATGGCTTTCGGTTAAGATCCGACGACTGACAAAGTTCCCGATCGGCGATGAGGCGACGGCGACTTGAATTTGCCGGAGACGAAGATGACGACCTCGACGACAACTCGACAGCGCGCGCTCGGAAATCTCCTGACGACGCTGCGACTTTCCTCGGACGACGGCGCGACACGCTCGCTCGCCTGCGATTTTCTTGCCTCTCGCTTCTTTTGGCGACGACTCGGCTCACGCTTCGCGATTCCTTTCTTCCGTTCGGTTCTAGCGACGCCTGTGCTCGGCGTTTGGCGATGCCTTCACGCGACTTAAATAGGACCGGCGTCCTATCGCCCGCTCACCCGCATGGAAGGTCTCCCGGTCCTTCCAAATGTGGCGCCAACGTGTTGAAATCGGCCACGCGCAGCGTCACGAGCCAGCCGTCCTCTCTTTTTTTCCGCGCGTGGACTCGAGTCCTGGCTGGCTTCGGCGCTGGAATTTCAAAGTGGCCACGCGTGCGGTGCTCCCGCCTGGAGAGGACTCCGATCCCTTACCGAATGCGACGCCATGCGGGAGACGTCCTTCTTCCCGCCCGAAATTGGATTCCAAATCCTTGATTGCTTTGGACGCCAGCGCTAGCAATTTGGATCAGCCACGCGTTGCTCCTTCCGCCAGACGATGGCTTTTTGGCGCCAGCTCTAGAGTCCAGCTTGAGCACGTGTTGAAGAAACGGAAGGAGTTCTCACGGACGACGCATGTAGCAACATTATTTCCAAATCGCGCCGGTCAGCAATCGATTTCCTAATCCGATTCAATCCCGGAGAGGAAAAGAAATTTTCCAAAAATACTTCGAGACCTTCTATACTCAAATAAAATATTTTTGGGCAGACTTTATTTTAAATATCCCTTTTATAATTATTTCTTAACAAAAGCCATATATACTAATTCGAACTGAATTAAATAAATCTCAGAAAATCCAATAAATCCAGAAAATTCACAAGAATTATAAATTGCAATAAAATAATATTAATTAATTGAGAAGTCAAAAAATTGGGATGTTACAATACCTCTCACACTAACGGGTTTCGGTGCCTATGAACTCGATGAACACAACGATTTTACCTAGGTTCGAGCCCCTTGAGGAAGAATGCTGACCCTCGTCTCTTGATCTTGGATTGCTTGAGTGGTTGTGTTTACAGAGCTTGTGGGTGACTAGCTCTTCTGTTGAGCCTTCTTAGTCTAGCTTTCTCCTTTTTTCGTCCCTCCCCCTCTCCGTTGCCCTAGAATGCCCTCATATACACCGGGCTTGACACGGGTCGGATAGAAAGAGGGGGAGGTGTCATTACCCCTGTCTACATACATTTATTACGCCTTCATGCGCTGTCCCGTTCCTCCAACCTTAATCAATGCCAGCGCAGGGTCTCACCCGGTTCTTCCGGAATATGACCTCTCTGTGACGGGTAGGTACAAGGTGCCAGAGGAAAGGGCTTGTAGCAGAATTCCTTGGAATTAACAGGCTGACACATGAGACGCCTCGACCTGATCTGACAGTAGGATGCTTGGAAGAAGCCATCGTGTCCGCCTTTTGCTGGCGGCCAGGCGGCGGGCATAGCCTCCCACCTTTCGCCCACACGCCCGTGGTTGGGCGCCGGCGGCGCGGCGTGGTCGCCCACCGCCGCCCGCCGCCACGTGGACCGACACCGGTGGGTAGGCGTGCTCACCCACGCCGCCCGAGCCGCCCGTGAAATTTGGCCGCCCAGCAGCGTTGTCGCCGCTGCTCGCCCGCGCCCGTGAACCGACACCGGTGGCGGCGTGCTCGTCCACGCCGCCCGAGCCGCCACGTGGTGGCGCCGGCGGCGGCGTGGTCGCCCACTGCTGCGCCCGCGCGCCACGTGGTGGCAACCGACAGAGCAGGGTGTACTCACCCACCGCTGCTAAGCGCCACGTGGGCCACACACACTTTTGTGCGGCGGAGAGGGTACCCTGATGTAAAGTACACCGACAGATAGAGTACTAGCATGGGTGATCAATACTTAAATACTCCCTTCGATCATAAAAAATTATCATTTTAGGCATCTGCACGGTCTCCAAAATACAATATTGACTACTAATTTTTATATATTATATTTATAAAACCTAATAAAATTATAATGTTATGAAAGTACTTTTCGAGACAAATTTACACATATGACTTTCATGTATCCAATTTAAATATTTAAAAAGATATTTACATTCACAATTTCAATATATGTCTAGAATGATAACTATTTGTGACCGGAGAGAGTAATTACTTAGTTACATTTTGTTGAGCGAGAAATTTTCCATCTGTTTAGTATGATGGTGAAATCACTCGCTTCCAAAGCATGAATACTTGTGAAGTGGTTGACCGTTTCTTTTGAAACTTCTTTTTATTGATTTTTCCCTTGTTTTCTAACTATTTCTGTTCATATGTGAACAAAGGAAATGCCAGTGTCCCAGATGGCACTACCCCAAGCAGAAACACCAGCAGCAAGCGTCCACTACTACTAATTGTCATACCTGTGGTGACTACACTTTGCTTAATCTCAGCTATTTCCATTTGTGTTTTGATGAGAACAAGAACGAGATCAAGCCTAAAGAAAACTCTTTCATGTAAGTGCAACGGCACGCTCACTGAAAGCTCTCATGTTCCGTATTGTGGTTAAAACCTAATTTTAGCTTGTTGAATACGCAAGTACTGTAATAGTGTCCATAATCTGCATTTGCAAATTGAACCTCAATATCAACATTGTACTTCAATCACAAAAATATCCCCTTTTTTTTTGTCACATCCGCAGACACTACCTACTCATCAGATGATATCAAGGAAATTCAGGCAGTGATGATGGACCCATTATTGATAAGAGCAGCAACGGATAATTTCTCTGAAGTAAACAAACTTGGAGAAGGAGGTTTCGGACAAGTTTATAAGGTATTTTCGCAAAAGGTTTACTTTGCGTGTTCTTAATTCTAGTTACATTTCTACTAAACTAGAGTTGTCCTTATGACTTTATTCTCAACTTATCTCGCAAATCCAAGTATGGACACTGTGGAAGCATAAAAGGATTAATTATTAAATTACAAACGGATTGCGAATTAATAATCACAATGGGACAAAATGCATGATTCCTGGGGACTGTGTATATAAAAATAAATTAAAACAATTACAGACACGAATTGATTGAATGTACTCGCAGTTCATTTTTCTCAAGTGTAATCATGAATTGCAGGTACACAAAGAAATCGAATCAAAGCCACACTTGGATTGAATTTATTGATAACTCATTTATTTCACTGGTACAAAATTGTTGAACTCCGTGTCCATAAAGAATTTATCAATAAAAACCTCAATTGGATTAAATTTATCCTCAATTCATTTTTTACAAGTGCAAGCATGAACTGTGGGTATAACCAAATGCAGTGTCAAATCCTTGATTTATTGTTATTAATACCACAATTGGATTGCACAATTACTTAAGTCAATTTCTTTCATCAGGGCTTGCTACCTGATGGATCGGAAATAGCGGTAAAAAGATTGTCAAAAGCATCTAAACAAGGAATCCGTGAGCTGAAAAGTGAGCTGCTATTAGTCGTCAAGCTCCAACACCGTAATTTGGTGAAGTTAATAGGGGCTTGCATACATGAAGAAGAGAAGTTACTTGTGTATGAATACATTCCAAACAAAAGTCTTGACGCCTTTATTTTTGGTAACGAACTTTATATATACCTCATCCTTCCAAGTATCAATTCCTTGTTTCTTTGAATTTCCCTAGTACATGCATGTGAGCAAGATGTTCGAAAAAATGAATGAAATTTAAAGTCAATTGTCTCGGATCTCCTTTAACATGCACAATTGTATCTCTTAGCTCCGTAAACATGCAAATTATTTTATTAGCTTCCTAAACTTGCAGTTGTTTGCACATCAAGTCACTTTCGCTTTTAGACAATAGAATCTGTTGAGCTAGTTGGTGAGCAAACTTGTAGACATGGAGTCTGTTAAAGACATGGTTTCCTCAAATATCATAATAGTTTGTTAGAGATAAAGATTCCTCAGGTATCCTAATAGGAGTTCAAATCTCATACGATTAGGACTCATCCGGCTATATATAATTACCCCATGTACATGTAAATAAGAATGAAATTAATGGATATGTCCCCTGTAATTTTTGCCTTCTTCGTTAGCATTTTCATGTTAAAAATCTTTGTCCCATTTTGCATCTCTAAACCCTAACAAGAAAACTATCGAGACGAAGAAAAACTCTCGTGCCAATTCAAAAAGATGACATGGTAGCCAATACAAATTATAAGTGAAGAAAGAAAAAGGAAGAGCTCTTTTACAATGGATTAAAATTAATATAAGCTGTCTATTCCTTTGAATCTAATGGTTGAAATCAATTTAGATCTAGTTATACTACCACATGTAGTATTGATAGTAAATTCAGAAAGAGGTAAAAGGGTAAAAAATCCTGTCATACTATTTATCTTCTACGGTAAAACAAAACACGTCTTGTGATCTTGATGAATGACAGATAAAGAGATAAGAAGACTTTGAAGATCACTAGGTATTTGGTGCATCCAAAACTGTGAACGAATTAAGAAAAGTCTAAAATACCTTTGATGAATAGATAGAAAAAAAAATCTAAAATACCCTTAAAGAGTGGATAGTTAGATTTGATTTCTACTACCACTACTTATCACTAATGTTATCCACCGTAAAATTTCTCAAAAGGAAAGGACAGGGAGTAGTAGTATTCCTAGGGCTTCCCCCATTGCCGCACGCATGCTGCTATCGCTGGCCCACACTGCTCATCTCGGTCACATCTATCACCCACTGTCGTCTAGGATCACTGGGCCTGCAGGGGAGTTTAGCCAGCTAAATTTAAGAAATAGATCAAATTAGTTTGAACTGAGTTCAAAACTCACTCATCATAGATATATTAAGTGTGTATGGAACATTTCATACTTAAAACTCCAAAATTCGAATAGATCATACACGTGTATCGGATGGTTCTTGAGTTGAATGCCTAGGCACCCAGGCGCCTTTGGTAATTTACCTCTCTCCATATATTTGTATTTTAGCGTTTTATCGTACATTCCAGTCACCATGTAAATTCTGCAAAAATATGAATTGACAAATGTACATGGAACATTAGAACCCACCATGTCATGCAGAAGCACTCTATATTCCATTAAAATTTACTTAATTTACTACAACTAACTACATGAGAGCGGAAAATATTTTTCTAGCAGACAAATTCTGAAACTGTGAAGCAAAACAGTGGTTAAAGTTTGAGCAAGATATCCATTCTTCATTTTGAAAGTAGAAACCAGGGGAAGCTCTGCCTTTCTAAACTAGAAAATTTGGGAGTTATGTTATCATCAGTCTCTTCCAGCTGCTGACTGTATTTCCCCTTGGAAAATCTCAAGAATCCTTCGTGAGCGAAATACCAAAATCCAAACAGCACAATTTCTCTTCTTATGTTCTGGTTTGATATGTAATGCAATGGCACTGATAATTGCTATGTGTTATTTTTTGTATATTTACTAATATCATCATAACTAAGTCTAATTTTCATGCATCTGTCTTTTAAACAATCATGCATCCCTTACAAGATTTGCTATTTTCTTTGTAATTGTGCACTGATTGCTCCGATATCTATAACACATATATGCAGATGATGAAAAGCGCAAACAACTAATCTAGGAAACAAGGTACAAGATCATTTGTGGTATTGCTCGAGGCATGGTGTATCTACGATGAATCGAGTAAAAGTTATACATAGAGATCTGAAGCCTAGCAACATTTTACTTGAAAAAGATATGACCCGAAAATCTGTGACTTGACGGCAAGGGTTTTGAGGAGACCACACAAAGGATATCACAAGAAGAATAGCTGGAACATAGTAGGTTCCTGTGGACATATTTACTTTAAGTCATATCCGGTGAGCCATTAAAGTCTACACACAATGTTTCACATTTCTCTCACAAAAGAATTGTTTATATGAACACAGCGGTTATATGGCACCGAATGTGCACTCTTTGGGCATGTGTGACTAAGTCAGATGTCTTGACTTTGGAGTGATTGTTGGAAATTGTGACAGGAAGGAGAAACACTACTTCATCGAGAATCAACGATGCGAGCACCTTTTAAGCTATGTCAGTCTTTCATTCGTAATCTTTCGTCTTAAAAGTTGGCTACATATTAGCTCTGTGATGTGAAAATTTTTGTTCACAGGTGTGGGAGAATTGGACCAGGGGAACAGTAAAAGAGATAGTTGATCCATCATTGCGTCATAATTGTGCTGAAAATGAGGCTCTCAAGTGCATACACATTGGGTTATTATGTGTTCAAGAAAATCCAAGTGATAGACCCAGCATGTCCAATGTGGTCCTGATGCTTACCGGAAGGTCTACTACGTTGCCTGCTCCTTCTAGGTCTGCATTTCTTTTTAGGTTGGACAATGCACACCAGGCCCGTCATGAAGGTGCAAATGAACTACAAGGGTCAAACAAATACAATTCGTCTTTCAATAAGGTGACGATTACAGAACTTGAACCAAGATAGACCCAACTCCCAAGTATATCTAGGATAGGAAAACCTGGAAACACCAAACGTAATGTTAGTGCTATTGCGTGTGTATGTATGGTATAAACATATGTGAATGGATTACTGTGTTGGGAATATATCGAAGAGGCTAATCATGAAGATGATTATCTTGTATTTATGCCTATGTTATTCTTTTAATAATGTCATGTCATAGATCATCAAGTATGTGACTTGATCTTGAAACACTGTAATTTGATTATGACATAATTATAAATTGTTCCTTGTTTATTTATTGGTTGGGTCACCAATAATCTTTATTCAAAACAAGCACATGAGTTGTTTTATAATCATGTTTCATGGATTATGAGTATGTGATACAATTCAATCATGTAAATACTTGTAAGTGTGCATACTATTAGACTAACCTGCTTATAACACATCTTTTGAGGATTTGATTAGTGTTATAAGTTATTTCATATAATGATAATGATCATACTTATAACTAAGATCGACACAGTTTCCTATATAAAGATGTTATGTTTTGATATTGTCTAACGTTGTCTATAACTAGATAATCATAAGGACAACACTCGGATATACTTTGAATTATGCAGAGGGAAGTGTATGATCAAGATGGAATTTGTCCACCTCATACTGAGGGAAAGATATCGATCAGCCACTCGATGAAATAGACTAAACAATGTGCATGGCCATGCTCAAATGATTAAAGATGTTAATCAATCGATCTTGTTAGTCTATTTCAAATAATCAAGAAAATCGGTTTAGTACAAGAATGACATACCTCAATCTTAGAATTAATAATTAATTAAAATATTCTTAAAGGAATAATTGGATATTTGCCACTCCTCAATTTGGAAATTCGCCACTCCATCGAATTTCCAAATTGAGGAGTGGCAAATATCCAAGTGCCCCTAGATTAAACCATGATATCAAAATGATAAAGGTACCGACATGTATTTATTGAAGTTTTATCAGATAAATGAAATTTTTGCAATTTGTCTTGTCATTATGTACTGCTAGGAGCCGCTTACGACTAATGAATCAAAAAAGCAGTTTTTCGATTTATTACCAATATAGTATGAATCTAAAGGATTACACACAAAAATAGGCTTAAGACATATTTACAAAATTTTCTCTCGTGACATACGTGTCAAATCGATTAAACATGATATCTGGTTATTTAAAAAAGGGCTATGAACCCGTGAGCAAAAATATGAATTTTTTTGCACATAAATCACTTTTTTAGCATAGGAACACACTATAGAATGCCGACTGGTGTTGTAGCAATCGCCATATGAACAGTGCCAGGTGTCAGTTACTGTAACAATTGATATATGAACAGTGACAGGTGTCGGTTACTGTAGCACCAACTTTGCTATAGTGTTTTTATCTATAATTTTAGGTTCCCAGTTTAGAAAAATGATAAAAATTGAGAAACAAATAAAGAAAGGTAAAAATATTTCACCTGAACTAGATAAAAGGTCACAAGAGTTGTATTGCGCGGTACTAGCATGCCGGTATATGGTGTCATTCGTCTGTTCGTGTGGATACCAGAAGGTTGTGGCTAGTACTGCCACGAAGATCCGACATATCCATTTTCGATGTACGTCTAGGCATTGAAGTTGTGAGCTTAAGCTAAGAGCTTTGGCAAAAGCTTAGTATTTGCGCTTCTAGAACTACTGATGCGCATCTATTGCTTTTGGTATTTTAAAATTTTGGTTCTAATGTATGTGATCGATCAGAAGGGATAAATTTTTAAAATTTACTCGGTCTTTCTCATGTTGATTCTCAACAAATTGAAGGATTGGAAATGATGATTAGAGGGTGAATTATCCGACACAAATTTTACCCCAAAAACCTACCAAAACCTTATAAGAGTAAAAGAAGAAAATCTACCAAAAATCATTTCAGTGGCACTACCACTCTTATATAATAATAGTACTAGATGAGCGGTAACCACGATACTACCATACTCTTGTAGTGGTAGTACCGGATGAACAATACAAACATGGATATGAGCATTAATTTATACGAGTTCAAATAAAAATTGATGTAACTTTTTGATTGGATGATCCAAAACTTGTGAAACTTTGTATGCACTTGCTTAAGGATGTCGGGAACCTATTCCAAGCTTCAATCACAACGATTGATATAAAAGTTTTGACCATTTTGAATTTATCGAAGGTTGCACCAAAAGCGAGTCAAGAACAAAAACTTCACCTAAACTTGCTCGTGGGGTTTCAATAATCAAGATGATCTTTGATGCCCTCCCATATGTCATAGTAAGCAAGAACACCAAAAGATTGCCCTAAATGTGCAAGATCAAGATCTACCTCAAATCCTTCATTTTCAACTCAAAAACACATTTCTTGGAGAAACTTGGATAATAAAAAAGCTTGCTAGATGATTGAGGGCTGATCTCTGAGAGGATACATCTAATCATATATCCTTGATAGCACAAGATCAAATAAAAAAGAAACCGAAAAAAAGAGAGAGCAAATCAAGAAAAGGATCAAACTTGAATAAAAAACTTGAGCAAAGAGATGATTTGCATTCAGATTATGAGAAAGGTTTTACAAAGCCTCTCACTTGTGGGCAAAGCTCCCAAGGAGCACACACACACCACACAAGAACATAAAATCTTGTGGGAAACTTGAAACTCCTAAGTGTCTAATCTCATATCTCAAGCCTCTCATCCTTACATCTCCTTATATAGTCGAGAAACCTAACCTAAACACAGAAACTAGAGTGGATACTATCCACTTCTTACAGGGCTAACCCGAAACTCAACACTTCTCAAAGCGGTTATTACATTGACACCATATTCACTCTTAGCCTGAATTTACGTACAACACCACTTTGGCGTGGCTTAAACCACTTAGGTCAACTCCACAGTTTTTCAAACCACCTCGATCGCTGGTATTAGATAAATTACCAATTTGTCCCAATAGTTGGTCTTTTTTCTCTTCGAAGCATCGTCATGCTTTGGGCTTTCCACATAGCCCCAATGACTTATCACCAAGCATCTCACGTGTTTGGACTCCCCTGAACTGTCCTCACATGCAAATGGACCTAAGTCACTTGACATTCCGCGTGTCCTTTTCAGCTTCATAATGGCAGTATCGGCTACCTTGACCATTCTAGACCTCAACTTCTTCTGGAGCCTAGTCCCGGTCTATGTCGTTGCTCATCATGTCCATCGCTAGTGCATCACGCTCCAGCTTCTACTCTAAGAATTTCATTAACTCAAACAAGGTCGGTGATCAGCCTTTCCTTGATCTGCCAATGTCAAGTAGCAAGGTATTAGCAAGGGAATTCGATCTGATACACGATGTTGAAAGACTCTAATTCTGACCTTTGAGTTGTAAAGATGAGGATCATTCTCCGCTCGCTTGGAGTATGTCAAGCAATTGAAGGCGACAAATTGGTCGTGAGGGTTGAATCAAAGGCGCCTTGGCGGCAATCTCTCGAGCAATCACGATCATGTGATGATGGCCATTCTTTGGAAAGAACCTGACAAGAGGCGTGGGAAGCCGTATGAGATATCGCATTGAGAAGATCAAATCAAGAAATTTGGGTGCAAGTCTTGAAGAGGCAATTCGATCGAGTTGATCATGGAGGATAATGAGAGCATTGTCGAGTGCTCACACAAGCTTCTTGATGTTGTTGGTGAGCTACGATCTCTTGGTCTTGATTTGCAAGATAATGTTGTTGTAGAAAAGCTCTTTAGTGCGTTCCATATTGCTTCTCACAAATCATTGGGGTTATTGAGTAGTTTGGGGATGTTGAATCTATGACTTTGCAAGAAGCTACGGGTCATCTCGAGCTTATGAAGAAAGTACTTGAGGGAGATGCCTTGACACAACCGAAAAGATGGCGAACTCCTCCTCCTCACCCATAAGCAGTGGGAGGGCTTGGCTATGAATGAGAACAAAAAGGTGAAGCCTCCAGTTCTGGTACCAGCACTAAATTCTTCAATGGTCGTGGCCACAGATGGGGACGCGGTCGTGGTCGTGATCGCGGACATGATCAGGATGAAGGCCGAAGGCTTGAAGGTGATGAACGAAATTGAGAAAGTTTGACAAATCAAAAGTGAAGTGCTTCAATTGTGATCTGTATGAACATTTTTGGAGTGAATGTTGCTAGCCAAAATGGGAGAAGGCACATTACATTGAAAAGAAAGATGGCCTTGAACCGGTTACTTTGTTGGCTAAGATCTACGAAGAAGTACATGTTGCTCATATGCGGAGTGGCTGTGTTGTTGAATGAAGAAAAGCAAGAGAAGGCGTTGATGAATGAAGAGAAGAGTGACCATAAGAACAAAGGTGGTATCTGGACCTTTGGTGCAAGCAACCACATGGTTGGTTCGAATAAAATGTTCTTGAGCTCGATGAAACTATTCAAGGGTCGGTGAAATTTGGAGATGGATCTTATGTAGTGGAGATTCGTGGATGTGGATCGATACTCTTCAAATGTAAAATCAAGAGCACAAGTTGCTTCTTGAGGTATATTATATTCCACGTCTAAGTAATATCATCAACTTGGGGCGACTTGATCGACATGGAAGTAAAATCATTATTGAGAACGATTACATGAATCTCTATGATAGCAACAAGAGGTTGCTAGCTCATGTCAAGAGATCACCGAACCATTCGTATGTGATGGATCTTGAAGTGACAGAACTATTCGTATGTGATGGATCAAGTGAACAAGCATGGCTTTGGCATGTCCGATTTAGTCATATGAATTTTTGGGCATTAAGAAGACTTGGAGTTTAAGCGATGGTTGAAGGGATGCTAGTAATCAATCATCTGGACCAATTTTTTGAAGGCTGCTCCTTAGGAAAACAGCACCAGAAACCTTTTCCACAAGCATCAGTCTACCGTGCAGAACAGCTATTGGAGCTTATTCACAGTGACTTGTGTGGTCCTTTTACTGCTACCTCGGTGGTAATTAGTTTTCTTGTTGATTGTTGATATTTGCGATTCGCTATATGTGGGTTGAGCTAATCAAGCACAAGTCTAAAGCATTTGATCCTTTTTCTCCCTCTCTCCACCTCCATGTTTTCTAGTTTCTCTGTCTATGCAGTCTCCTGCGCTCTGTACTTCTCTATCTAATTTAATTCCACTCTCTGCATTTCAAAAAAAGCGTTTGATCGTTTCAAAAAGTTTCAAACTCTGCAGAAGTGGAGAAAAGGCTGAAAATAAAAGCTCTTTGGGCGAGATCATGGAGGTGAATTCATTTCAATTGAGTTCGTGAATCTTGTGAAACAAGAGGTATAAAAAATATACCACGGCTCCATATTCCTTTGCAACAAAATGGGATTGTTGGAGAAGAAATCAGGCCAAGTGGTTGAGATGGCACGAAGTATGTTAAAAGCAAATTAGTACACAGGAGATTACGGGAGAAGCTATGAAAGCGGTAGTCTATATTCTAAATAGATCGCATGACTTGAAGAAGGAAAGACCCTTTTGAGGCTGGCATCGTTATAAACCAAAGGTATTCCATCTCGGAACCTTTGTTGTGTTGCTCATGTAAAAATAGTAAAGCTAGAAATTTGAAGAAACTAGATGATCGAGTGTTTTGATGGTATTTTTTGGATATGTTGAAGGGTCAAAGGTGTATCTAGTTTATGAACCAAAGAGCAATAAGGTTCATATAACCCGTGATGTGGTATTTGAAGAAGGTAGAAAATGGCAATGGGAGTTAATAGAAGATGCAAGTATTTGCATGTTTAATTGGGAATATCCTCCTATCTGAGAAGATCAACAAGGTCGGGTGAAATTTCAGCGGTGGAGAATCTGGCCAAGTTGATTGACCAATGAAGATTCGTCACAAGTTTCACTAGGACACATCCAACAAGTTTTGCGGAGCTCCGGTGAAGAATTTTCAGAATCAACTTCTCCTCGGCCTCGGGAAACACGATCACTACAAGACATTTATAATGGCTGGTCCGATTGAGCTAGCATAAGATTTTGATCTTTGTCTATTAGAGGCGGAGAAGGCTGGCGACTTTGAAGAAGCGGTGATTCAGTCTTTGGAGGAAGGCAATGCAAGAGGAGATTGATTCAATCCAAGAAAATGACACTTGGACATTGATTGATTTACAAGTGATCATAAAGAAATAGGCTTAAAATGGATCTTCAAAATAAAGAAGTGTGAAATCATGTCTTTGAAAAATTGGCTTAATGATGAAATTGGCATTACAAAGTGGTTGCGATTATGGCATGTGTGGTGTTCGTGCATGTGTTGTTTTAGTTGATTAATTGATATCTTTGGGATAGTATGTTAATGATTTTGTTTGATGCAATGTGCTCGTGTGAGTGGTTGTATGGATTGACTTTGAGTTAAGTCGTGGACTTGTGCTCGGATTTGTTTCTTGTTTATTCATGTGCGAGTGTTGCTTTCGAGGTGAGCGTGGTCGATGTGGAATTTGGAACTAGGTTCGCGGAGGAGGCGAGGTTAAGGACTAGATTCAGGGAGGAATTGAGGTCTTGGTGGTCAAGGATGTCATGCGGGACGTTCGGGCTAGATAACGCGGTACATGAAGGCTAGTTAGTCACGTGAGTGCGGCAGGTGGGTCGTACGCGTCCAAAGTTGTATTGAGCCATGTTAGGCCAAGTGGAGTTGTATACGAACTCTTTAGGGTTACTCATTATAAACAGGGGGAGGTGTCTTTTGTTTATATGAGCCAGGAATTATAAAAAAAAAATCTTTTTGCAGCACTTGTGTTCCTGGCGGCCGGAGAGTTTCTTTGCGACTAGCTAATTGTATTGCATGTATCGTGAGTTCCTCTGGCGAACGCGCTCGAAGATTAGTCTCTTGTGACTTGGACTTCCTAGCATCGAATTCTTGATTGGTTTTCGTGGCGCGCATGCATGCAAAGAAAAGTCGAGCGACTTGCTAATCGCAACTTGAAGTTGTGAGTTCTTCGACGAGAGATCTCTGATGGTGATTCGTTCTTGCGGTAGGGGCATCGTCTTTTTCAAGAAATTTGAGTGCGGTGTGCGTGTAATGCATGTCCATTGACTTAAAAACATCTGACCACTAAAGCGCTAAAATTTGCATGCATGCGTAAATTTGGAGTCCTGGCGACTAGAAAAATCAAAGCGACGAGCGAGTTGTTCTGCGGCAAGAAGGCGGTGAAAAAGAGATTGCATAAGCGACATGGAAAGCCAAGTGTCTCTGTGTCAATCTGGATTGCATCTTGGGCATAAATTAATCGATCGAGGTTTATCTTGTCAATTTGACAAATTAGCGAGGAGTTAAGCTATCATCTTTCGAGCATCAGTTGCCATCTACTAGGATTAATTGAATTCGGATGTCTGCGTTCTTGATCGATTCTTTGGATGCACATACAAACGTCGAACTCCGCCTGCGACCTTTTGCGATGAAGTTTTATCGATCGGTTGGTGATTTTTTCTGTGAACACATCTTGGAGATGAAAATCACGATTTGCAAGTTGATGCATTGGTAATCTCGTTCTTTTCGTTTTCGCTCTTCGTTTACATGCCTATTTTCTTTTTAGATTGATTAATAGTTTCATCATAATAATTTTGATTTGATCCATTCAAAATCTTTCTAGGGCATCAAGTGATTGATCTGAAAAGTTTGATTGATTAATTCCTCATAAATCCTGATTAATTTCGTAATTAGGGTTAGATTGATTTTCGTCATTACCGATAGTCATATTGCGAAGGTAATATCTTTAAATCCGTAGATCCGATCAAGATGATTCCTATTGTGTTAATTTGGAAATTGAATCTCGTTTCTACAGTTAAAATTTCACACCAATCCAACTGTGGGATCTTCAGGAATTACTGTTTTAGTGGATGTATATCTCTCTGTTTTTGTCGAATCCGAATTAAGCAATTTGAGTCCGAATTGGGGTGTCTCAAAAATTATCAAAAATTTGATTTTAGCTTCTGCACAATCATTCACCCCCCCTCTGATTGCTAGTTTAGTATATATCGATCCTACAAGAAGGATCCTTAGGGTGCTATAATCAAGTACAAAGCACGTTTGGTGGCAAAAGGATATGTTCAAAAGTATGGCATAGATTATGAAGAGGTGTTTGAACCGGTGGCGAGGATTGAATCAATCAGGTTATTGATTACATTAGCAGCCCTAGAAACATGGGAAGTTCATCACATGGATGTGAAGTCTGCGTTTCTTAATGGAGATCTAATTAAAGATGTTTTTGTAGCTCAGTCAATTGGCTTCGAAGAAACTGGAAAAGAAAATAAAGTGTTGAAACTTAAAAAGGCACTTTATGGATTGAAACTGGCGCCACGAGCATGGAATGCAAAGCTAGACAGCACTCTTGCCTCACTTCAGTTTGAGAAGTGCTTGCTATAACATGCTATTTATAAAAGGTGTCAAGGAGAAAAGACATTGATAATTGGTGTATATGTTGATGACTTGATTATAACTGGACCAAGTAATCAAGAAATTGAAGCATTCAAGTGTCGGATGAAGAAAGTCTTGGATGAGTGACTTGGGGTTGTTGTCATACTACCTTGGCGTTGAGGTGAGTCAAAAACCGGGAAGAATTTTTTATGTCAAGTGCATATGCTCATGACATCTTGGAGAATTACGGAATGGTATTTGCAACCCGGTGGTGACACCCATTGAGGAAAGATTAAAAATGAGTAAAAGCACTAATCCACGGTTGATTCAACCAAATACGAAGCATAGTTGGGAGTTTGAGGCATCTAGTCAACACTAGACGGATATAGCTTACTCTGTTGGTATTGTAAGTCGGTATATGAAGGCTCAGACAACTTTGCATATGGCGGCGGTCAAGTAGATCTTGAGATATATAAAGGGAACTATCAATTTTGGTTGTGTATTCACCAAGAAGCAAGATGGAGATGTTGTGATAATTGGCTACTGACAATGATTTGGTGGTGATTTGGATGATAGGAAAAGCACTTGGTGTAGTATTCTTCTTTGGAGATTGTTTAGTGAGTTGGACATCAAAAGCAAAAAGTTGTTGCGCTTTCTTCTTGCGAGGCGAATATATCGCAACAACTACTAGAACTAGTCAAGGAGTTTGGCTCGGAAGGTTGATAGCAAGTTGGTTTGGATTTGCAGAAGATGAAGGTTGTGCTAAAAGTGGATGACAAATCAGCCATTGTGCCGAAAACCTCAGTGATTATGTCTGGTTGTGCCAAGAATGAGTTGTGTTTCTTTCAGATTCCGGAATTTGATTTCAAATTGGAGGTCCTGGATCCTGTCCCAACTGCTTTGATTACAGTAATTGGTGATCAACTTGAGGCGGCTTCTATTCAGTTGGAGCTAGCTAAACTTTCCAGGGTGGAGTGGAATTGGGAAGCGTTGCATCATGGAGTGGATGCCTTTCTGGTGGCTTTCCCGTCTGAGGAGGAATTACTTCGTATGGCTGATATTGAGTATAAGTTGAAAAGTGGAATTACTCTTAAGATTAGTCAATGGGAATTAAATGGGGATGTAATTCCAGCTTATCAGCTAGATGAAGTTTGGGTGCATGTCACTGGAGTCCCACATGCGTGGCGGCATTATTTGGGTTTTTGGGCCCTTGGTTCTATGATTGGCACTACACTTGAGGTGGATATGTTAACATATAGGAAAAAAGGAGTTATAAGGTTGTTGGTTGGTCTCATGGATTCTGAAAAGTTGCCCTTGACGATAGATATTGTATTTCATAAAGTGGGTTATGATATCACTTTTACACTTGGCCTTGGTTCGATCCTGCGGTTCTCCTCGAGGCTCTTACGGTTGAAAATGGGGAGAGGATGGGGATAACAAAGAGGAGGAGGCTACGAATAAAGGGATCTTGAACAAACAATCAAGAAACTAAAAATGTGACGGTTGATTCCAATTCAAAGGGTTCTAGTGACGAGACAAGGAATTGCTCCTATGCAAGTGGATGGTTACTGTGGCTAATAATCGGTTGAGCACTTCGTTGTTAGGGGTGATAGCAGTTACACCTTTTGGAAAGAAGCCAATGGTCGGTCTGTGGAATCTAAATGCAGCTTGATTGCGACAAATCTGTTGATTCTATATGGGTGACAAAAGTAGGTAAAAGGACAAAAAGAAATCTCAATTTGAAAAGCATTCTAATTCTTGTGATGAATTGTCGGGAAGTTGGTGTCTCGGTCAATTGTTGTGTTGAGCTTTTAGGAAGTCAGTTGGTTCTTTAATGGGAGATCATGCTTCATGTGAGGATGGAGGAGATTGATGAGTTTAATTCCGACAATGTTCAAGATAAAAAATTTGAGTGCCACGACTAATAATGAAGAGACAACTTGTCGGCAAGTTCAAGCATCGAGGGTTCTTTACGAGATGTTGGAATTTGTTACCTTCGATTCTGTTTGAGCGAATCGAAACTGCTAAAGCAAAGTCTGTCAAAGTAAGTTCGATGGCCACTCAGATGGAAAACTAGAAGCTCGGCGGTGGAGGAGCATTGTGTCGGCCTCCTAGAAAGGGTTTTGTTAGTAAAAGGTGATGAAGGGAGATCTGATCGAGATATTGGAATTTGCGGTGGAAGCAGATCAAGTGTCGGATATTGTTGATGCAAGAAATGGAGACCTCAAATTCACAGTGCAGACAGGGGTATGTGGGCATGTTTCCTGGTGATCTCCCGGTTCTTTGTCAGTCTTTGGTTGATGAGCAGTTCAAGGAGGTCATAATTCCTTCTTCACGAACCCGGTGTGGTTAGGGAGAGTGAAAAGCTAATTGTGTTGCAGACTTCAAAGTCGATGAAATGCAATGTTGGCTATCAACCAAGTGGTATGTTTCTTTCCCGTTTAATTCCAACAATGGTCTTCGCCGTAGTAAAAGATTTAACATTTTTTTGCGGATGGTACCTCCTTGACAGATGTTAGTATTTTGACCAAGGTGATGAATCGCACGGCATTGCGCAATTTGGATTCGGTGGCAGTTTCCAGGACGAAGGCTTTCTCTAATGGGGAGTCAAACTCGTCTTCGGCTACACTATCTGTTGAGCCTGTGCGCAATTTGGACTCGGTGGCGACTACCAGGAAGATGGCTTTCTCTCATGGGGAGTCACATTTGTCTTCGCCTCCACTATCTACTGAGACAGGTATGGATTCTAGTGATCACTCCCTTTTTATTTCTGTAAGGCCGAATGAGAACAGCTCATTTAATCTTTATAACTTAGGGTTTAGATTGAAAGGGAACAGTACTGAAAAAGATTTGCTTAAAGTGCTAGCCAAGGTAGAACTGGACAGAGGTAAATCAACAAAATGTAGACAAAAGGAATCCAAAAATATTGAAAATGATGGGCATATGATAGATCTCTTTGAGTCGGTGATGGCGAAGTCTTGATGCTAGTAGTGACTTACTCGCCCACTTGATTAAAGATGAATCGGAAGAAGACTTGGAGACAGAGGATGCGGACACACGCATATGTGATCTATTGGCCTCCTCTCGGAAGTCCCGTAGGAATCGGACAAGTTTAGTAAAAAACATCATAAGAACAATAAATATAATATATGGTTCATTATGAAAGGTTTCTTTTGGAATAGCAGAGGTCTTTCAGACTTGGCTAAGTTTAGTTATATTTGGATATGGTCAAAGAACACAAGTTAGATTTTATAGCTATAATGGAAGCAGCAAACATGATATGTCTAAATCGAATCATCACGTCTATCTGGAGGTGTGGATTTCGTTTGGCATTTTTTACCGCCTAGAGGGAGGTCAGGTGGTATTCTACTAGGAATCAATGCTCAATCTTTTGAGTTATCATTGATTGTAGGAGAATTCTGTATCAAATTTCATTTGATTAATAAGTCGGATAAATTCAAGTGGATTCTTATGGCTGTGTATGGTCCAGCCCAGGATGAATTCAAATCAGCTTTTCTAGCTGAATTTGTTAGAACTTGTCAACAAAATTGTTTACCAACTCTGATTGGAGGGGATTTTAACATTATGCGAAGTAGTAAGGAAAAGAATAAAGACAGATTCAGTGAGCGTTGGCCCTTCTTATTTAATCTTTGTTATAGATAGTATTGATTTAAGGAGATCGAGCTCCTTTGGTGAATCAATCGCATGGGCAAATTCTCTAGCTAATCCTACCTATGAGAAGTTAGATAGAGTTCTCATGTGTATTTAGAATGGGAGTCTAAATTTCCGCTAGTTTACATTCGGGCATTGGACGGGGCATTTCGGACCATACACCTCTTTTCCTTGATACTGGTTCATCGACTTTCTCGGGAAAGCATCGACCATTCAGATTTGAGTTGTGTTGGCTTGACCGAGAGGATTTCGGTGATAAAGTGGTTGAAGTGCAGAATAGGCGGTTAGAGAAATAATTGAGTCAACGGTGGAACCATAAATTGGGAGCTCTACGTAGGTTTCTGCGTGGATGGGCTTCGCATACTAATGGAGCTTATAAACAAAAGAAATCCGAATTACAGCCAATTATTTATGAGTTGGACATAGCCGCTAAGGGTAAGGTTTTGTCTGAGCGTGAGCAAGATTATCTTGCTCAGACTCGGGAAAAACTAAATAATCTTCTTAGGGAAGAAGAAGTCAAATATTATCAGCGGGCGAAAGCGATAAACGTTCTCTTAGGAGACAACAATACTAGATACTTTCATATGATTGCCAATGGTAAACATAGAAAGAAAAGGATCTACTCATTAGATTATGAGGACGGGAAAATCGAAGGACAGGCTAATCTCAAACATTATATCACCAAGTTCTACAAAGAACTTTTTGGTGAGCTGAGGAAGTATGATTTATCTAGAGGAGGAAGAATATCATGATATTGTGAGGGTATCTGAAGCGAAAATAATCTTTTAACGGCTCTCATTTCTTGAGGCGAAGTTAAAGATGATATCTTCGAGATGGAATATAATAAGGCACTGGTCGAGATGGATTTCGGTAGAATTTTATCAAAGATTCAGGAAGTTATTAAAGTGGACTTTTTCTCAATGTTTGAGGAGTTTTATCTTTGAGGAATTACCTCTGTTTAGTCTAAACTTTGGTGTCATAACACTTTTACCAAAGGTTCAAGAGGCTAATATAATCTGACAATCTGAGGCCTATATGCCTTACGAGCGTGAGTTTCAAAATCTTCACGAAAGTGGTTACTAATAGACTAAATTTGGTAGTGATAAAGTTGTCGGTCCCACTCAAAGCAGCTTTCATGCGTGGACGAAATATCCTAGAAGGAGTCGTCATACTGCATGAAACCTTACATGAATTGCATCGGAAATGACTTAGTGGAGTTATTTTTAAGATCGATTTCGAAAAAGCTTATGATAAAGTTAAATGGCTATTCCTGTTAAAAGCGTTACGAATGAAGGGTTTCTCTCCCAAGTGGATTTCTTGGGTTCAGTCTTTCATCTCGGGTGGTAGTGTGGCGGTGAATGTTAATGGCGAGATTGGAAATTACTTTCAAACGAAGAAGGGACTTTGTCAGGGGGATCCTTTGTCTCCTCTACTGTTTAATATTGTTGCGGACATGTTGTCGATTTTGATTAAAAGGACTAAGGATCATGGGTACGTCGGTGGGGTAGTACCACACTTGGTTGATGACAGTTTGTCTATTCTTCAATATGCCGATGATACCATACTTTTTATGGAAGATGATCTGGAAAAAGCGCACAACATGAAGTTATTGCTTTGTGCATTTGAGCAAATCTCAGGGCTCAGAATTAACTTCCATAAAAGTGAGTTATTCTGCTTTGGTGATGCTCAAAATTCTTTGCAACAATATATGGAATTGTTTGGTTGTAAGCATGAGAATCTACCTATGAAATATTTAGGTATTCCTATTCACTACAAAAATTGTGAAATTCAGATTGGAAAATGGTAGAAGAACGTTTTGAAAAGAGGCTTAGTGGCTGGAAGGGAAAACATCTATCGGTGGGAGGTAGACTAACTTTGATTAATTCAGTGTTAAGTAGCCTGCCTATGTATATGATGTCCTTTTTTGAGATTCCAATAGGTGTCCTTAAGAAACTGGATTATTTTCGTTCTCGATTTTTTTGGCAAGGGGATGAGCACAAGAGGAAATATCGTCTTGCTAAGTGGAACATAGTATGTCAACCAAAAGATCAAGGAGGTTTGGGGATTCATGATCTACACTTTAAGAATATAGCTCTATTAAGCAAATGGTTGTTTAAACTTTTAACATCAGAGGGAGCCTGGCAACAGTTACTTAGGAACAAATACATTGGTTCCAAGTCGTTAGGGAAAGTTGAGTGGAAACCAGGATATTCACATTTTTGGTCCAGTTTAATGAAGGTAAAACAAGATTTTCTTTGTTTTGGCACCTTCAAGATTAATAATGGATCACAGGTGAGATTCTGGGAGGATATCTGACTCGGTAGTTCCCCACTTAAAGGTCAATATCCTGGATTATATAGTATTGTTAGAAGGAAGTTTATGACCATTGCTAAGGTCTTATCAACACCACAACCAAACATTTCATGGAGAAGGGCATTGTTTGGACCAAAGTTAGTGGCGTGGAATGATTTACTTTCACGTATCGTTAACATTAATCTAACACAGCCTGATGATGAGTTTTATTAGAATTTGAGTCATAATGGTCAATACTCTGTGAAATCTTTTTACCAAGCATTGATTAAAAGCACAGTCCCAAATTTTTATAAACGTCTATGGAAACTTAAAGCTCCACTAAAAATCAAAGTATTTATGTGGTACCTTAGGAGAGGTGTGATTCTGACTAAAGACAATTTAGCAAAGCGAAATTAGCAAGGATCTGAGACATGTTGCTTTTATCGGGAACACAGAGACAATTAGGCATCTGTTTTTTTATTGCTGTTTTGCACACACAGTTTGGACCTTCATATATTTGGCTTCTGGAATATCTAGTCCTGCAAGCGTTGATAATATGTTTGGCAGTTGGTTAGGGGGTTTTGGTACAAACGTTAGAAATCTCGCTCTTCTTGGTCTTTGCTGACTATGTCTTTGGTCTATATGGTTATCACGAGGAATAATTGTGTTTTCAAAAGAAAACAAACCCTTCTCCTTTGCGAGTTATTTTTGCTATTACCCACAGCTACGTCGTGGGCTGTATTGCAGAAGGAGGAGGTCACGAGTACTTTGGTGGAGGCTACTCAACGTTTGGTGCAGGTGGTCATGGACTTCTATTCGGGCGCATGGGTGGCGGTCTAGTCTTCGGATTGCTTGCTATTAATGTGTGTGTCTTTCTTTATTTTTCTAGTTTGGTATGTGTGCTTTATGTTAGCGAGATCTAGGAAGTAATTCAGAGGATTGTATCTTCTCGATGTAATTTCTTGAAATTAATAAAAACTTCCATTTCCAAAAAATGTAAGAACCGGTCTACCATGATCGAACAAGCGTATAGATACATGATATCATTATATTCGTGATTGTGTTGAAAAAGGTGAAATTGCGGTGGGTATGTTTCAACACATGATGAGCTTATAGATATATTGACCAAGGCAGCATGAAGAATGAAATTCTTAGAGTGCGTCGAGATTGGGAGTTCGGAAGTTAAATGAGAAGGAAGAAGATTAGGGAGATTTGTTGGTCTAATTTTGTTGTAACTTAGTCCTTTTTGTTTGATTCGAGATATAGTTTGAGTCGACAAAGTTACGAGTCGCTCATCGATTAATTCGTCAATTGCGGATTAGTAACAATAAGTTCGGTCATTAAAAACATTTGTCGGTTAAGATATGTTTGGTGGAAACATATCTAGTTTGATTAGTTCGTTTGTGATTAGGAGTTGAAAAAATTAAAATCAGCGAGATGTAATCCTTTATCTATATATTGAAGAAAAGCGAGAAAAGGATGTGGGCTATTTTGCCACATCATAAAAGCCGATCCGTAGTGCTCGAAATTCGAACTTGGTTCTTTGTTTTGCGCATCTCCAAAGATATTACTGTTGTTCTTTGTGTTTTTGTTGTTATGTATTCATCTTCGGTCTTCATTCAAGGCTTTGCATCTTGACATTCTTTGTGAATTGAAGTCTGAGATAAACTAAACTGTACCAATTACTCCAGATCCTTCATCTTGGCGTTGAGCTTGCGAGCGAACCCGACTGAGGTTGTCGTGGCGATCCGAGAACCTCGCCGTAATGTCGTACCCCTAATCCCACGGTGCGCCTGCCTGACTTCAATTCACGGTGCCTGGCGTACCCACATTTAGCCGCACATATGGTGGCGCCCTCGATGAAAGTTTGTTTACGAGAAGAGATGAGGCGATGTCTGATATGCTTGCATGAATATTCTGCTTGGTTGTTGCATACCTCGGTCTTGCGATGTCGCGGAGTAGCCATCGGCGTCTCAGGTCTTGAGGTGGATCTTTGTTCTTCTTTGGTGTAAACCCCGCCCATGTCTCGACCACGAGTGGCGGTCTTGGCAGACTTTAATTTGTCGGGGCTTTTGGTTGAAAAACTTCGGCATTGAAGGTGTTGGTTGTGATCTTGATTAAAGATAGAAAGACAATATACTTGGGCAAGTAGTGGTGATAATCCTACTTTTGAGAAGTTAGATAGAGTTTTGGTATCTCTTGGTGGGAAAATAAATTTCCTCTCTCTGATTGCCGCTAAAGATAGGAGTCATTCAGATCATACACCTTTGTTATTGAATCTTGGGGTTTCGTTTCATAATAGAAAGATACCACTATTCAAATTGACGTGGTTGGTTGCTTAGAGATGGCTTCTATGATTTGGTTGCGACCAAATGGCAATCTGAATCTCGTGGGAATCTTGCTATGGATAAATGGCGAGAATAAGATTAGATTGCTTAGGCAATTTTAAGAGGGTGGGCCAAACACTGGTGGGCACAACAAAAAAGAAGAAAAGGATTATTTCGATGTCGATGATCTTGATAAAAAGCGAACATAGTGTTCTCTCGGCTCATGAATTAAATTTGAAACATTACCTCAATGAGAGATTGGTGAACTTGTTGAGGAAGAAGAAATTAAATGGTATGAGAGAGCTAAAACAAAAGATCTTTTAGAAGGAGATGATAACCCTCAATATTTCCGTTTAGTTGCAAATGGTAAACATAGAAAACAACACATCTTCAAATTAGAACATGAAGATGGTATTATTGTGGGGGATGCTGATTTAAAAGAGTATATTACTAATTATTACAAGGGTTTGTTTGGACCTCCTGATGAAAATAATTTTAGTTTGGTTGAGGCTCATAATCATGATGTACCTCAGGTAACAAAAGAGGAAAATGATACTCTTATTGCATACTTCACTGAAGAGGAGGTTAGAAAAGCAGTTTTCCAAATGGAACACAATAAGGCGTCTGGTCCTGATGGTTTTCCAGTTGAATTTTATTAGGTTTTTTGGGATATTATTAAAAGGGATCTTATGGCGTTGTTCAATGATTTCTATCTAGGGAATTTACCTCTGTATAGCCTCAATTTTGGTATCATTACGCTTTTGCCAAAAATTACTGAGGCAACCAAAATACAACAATATAGACCCATATGTTTGCTTAATGTCAGTTTTAAAATTTTCACTAAAGTGGCTACTAATAGACTTATGGGGGTGGCCAACAAAGTGGTAAAACCATCACAAACAGCTTTCATGCCTGGGCACAATATTATGGAAGGAGTAGTGATATTACATGAAACTATACATGAACTTCAGTCTAAAAAGCTCAATGAAGTGATTTTAAAACTTGATTTTGAAAAGGCTTATGATAAGGTGAAGTGGTCTTTTCTTTAGCAAACTCTGCGCATGAAGGGATTTAGCCAGCAGCGGTGTTCATGGGTCGAACATTTTGTTACTGGAGGTAGTGTGGGTATTAAAATTAATGATAATATTGGTCATTATTTCCAGACTAAAAAAGGACTTCGGTAGGGCGATCCTTTGTCTCCCATTCTGTTTAATATTGTGGCTGATATGTTAGCCATATTGATTAAAAGAGCGAAAGAGGATGGTCAGATTCGAGGAGTTATTCCTCATCTTATCGAAGATGGCTTATCAATTTCTGATCTGCAGATGATACTATTCTTTTTATGGATCATGATATAGAACAAGCTAAAAATATGAAGTTATTGCTTTACGTGTTTGAACAATTATCGGGTCTTAAAATTAACTTTCACAAAAACGAGATTTTTTGCTTTGGTGATGCTAGACAACTTGAATAAGAATATACTGACTTGTTTGGCTGTGGGATTGGCTCATATCCGTTCAGATACTTAGGAATTCCGATGCACTATCATAAACTCCGGAATGCGGACTGGGGTGTAATCGAAGATAGATTTAACAGAAAACTTAGTATGTGGAAGGCCAAACATCTCTCTTACGGGGGTAGACTTGTGTTACTAAATTCTGTGTTAAGTAGTCTTCCTATGTTCACGATGTCTTTCTTTGAAATTCCTAAGGGGGTCTTGCAAAGATTGGATTTCTGTAGGTCTCGGTTTTTTTTGGCAAGGTAACAACAAAAAGCGAAAATATCGTCTTGCTAAGTGGAATATATTGTGTCGTCCCAAAGATCAAGGATGATTGGGTATTATTGATCTTCAGATTAAGAATAAATGTCTCCTAAGCAAATGGTTATTTAAATTGCTTAATGAAGATGGGCTCTGGCAGACCTTACTTAAAAACAAGTATTTAAGTTCCAAATGTTTGTCCCAAGTACATATTAAGTCTGGAGACTCACAGTTTTGGAAGGGTCTCTTAAAGGTAAAGGAGGATTTCTTGGCTTGTGGATCATTTCAGATTAGAGATGGTTCCCAAACTAGATTTTGGGAGGACATTTGGGTGGATTCTACGCCACTTAAGATACAATTTCCAAGCCTGTATAATATTGTCCATCACCATAATAATACGGTGGCTCAGGTCATGACTCAGATGCCGCCGAATATAACTTTTCGGCGAATTTTATCAGGGGATAAGCTGCCGGCATGGTTAACTTTAATAGCAAAAGTAGCTAATTGTCAGCTTACTGATGGGCAGGACACTTTCCACTGGGGGTTACATAGACATGGGCAATTCTCTGTACGCTCTATGTATATTCATTTGATGAATCAGGATACTTCTTTCAATAGTAAATTTATTTGGAAGTTGAAAATCCCTTTAAAGAATAAAATTTTCCTCTGGTATTTACAACGAGGAGTAATTTTGACAAAGGACAATTTAGCTAAAAGAAATTGGAATGGGAATAAAAAATGTTGTTTCTGTAATTGTAATGAAACAATTCAGCATTTATTTTTTGATTGCCAACATTCAAAAATTATTTGGCAAATTGTTCACATTGCTACTGGTTTATCACCACATAGGTCTATTTCCCATATGCTTGGTAGTTGGTTAACAGGCATTGCGAAGGGTGAAAAAAGCCTCATTCTAGTGGGAGGTGTTGCTCTATTATGGACTATTTGGTGCATAAGAAATGATCTAACCTTTGAGAAAAAACAATATTCTTCTTTCATGCAGGCTATTTTCAAGGGTACATACTGGATGCGGTTTTGGGCATTATTGCAGTTTGAGGCCAACAGGGAGACCCTTCGGATGGCAAGCAAGGCTTTGGAGGTGGTGGCGTTGGACATCTTTGCTAAGCATGGATGGATGCGCAATTATATAATTTGTTGTTAATTTTCAGGTATCTTAGCTTTTTCTTTTCAATAATGTTTAGTAGTGTCGTTGTCAAACTTCGGTTGTGTGCATTTGCGAGACGGATTTTAATCCTTTATCTAAAAAAGATAGAAAGGCCGAAATTAGGGTTAATCCCACCATTACGATTGCTATGATCGGGAGCCTACCAAAATTGTTGGTTAGATCCGTTAGCGGCCTTCTAAATAAAGAGGGCAAAGGCACTCATGCGTGTGTGAGAAAAACACGAGTTTTGCTTACTCCCAAAATCACCCATCCGATCTGGGTTTTTGGTATTTGAGACTAACAATGCATCCTCCATATAGAAGATCTCGGTGCTTATTTCTTCATCGCTTTCTTCTTCATGACACTCAAGAACATCAACCAAAGAACATTAACGGCTTCTACTTCATCACCGGATCGATAAATTTAGCGCAATATTCCATATTATGTTTTGGTAACCTTGATTTAGGCTAGCTAATGATACTCATGTCTTAGTTTAACCTAATGCTAATGAAGAAGGCGGCATCGAGAGCACCTTCTTGGAGTCTGCGACAGCAAGCGGCTGGTCGAAGCCCAGCAGCCCATGGTGCTTTCGGCATTTGAGTTTCGTCGCACGAAACGTTACCGCGCCAATGTTGCGGCCATGGCGAGACTAGGAGGCGCGGCTGAGAACGACAAGCCGTGTCGTTATTGTAGCCGCTTACACGGGCGGGCGAGGATCAAATTTTAGAGATGCTTGCACCTTGCTTGGTGGTGCACACCGCCGCCGCTAGGCCCGCGAACACCCTGCAGCCCTCACGGCCCGCCACCACCTTCCTCGACCCTTTTGCACGGTTGCAAGCCTCTGCGGCCCGCCGCCCTTCGGCCCGACCGCTGGCCCATTGTCGACTCACGCTCCACGCCCACGCGCGGCTAGAGGTGCAGAGTGTCGCATGCTACCATCGATATCTGATCTGCGGCAACCATGTTTGACCCACGTTGACACCTCGTCTGAATGTTCTTTGGTGCGGTTTGTTCTTGCGCCGGTGAGGTGGGATTCGGTGTAGCCATTTTGGTTGACTCGGGGAGGCGGTACCGAGTGCGGGTATGCCCCGACACCCCCAAAATTTTCAAAGTCATATAAGATCATCTTTATAATATGCTAATTTTATTTATTGAATTGGTTTTGATTTTTTGTAGTTTAGGATTTTTAAGACCGTAGAACTATTTATATTATGCTTTTAGCAAATTTCAAATATATGTGTTGAATTTATGATGTTATGAAATAATTATAAAAACTACTGAGTTATGCGTGTGAAGTGTGTACCCCAATAAAAAAATTCTAGTTCCGCCACTGGTTGACTCGGGCCTGTCCACTTTGGGTCAAGTTCAGCTGCGGTTCATGGAAATTTGGGCAGCTCGCCAAATGCCTCCCATATGACGCCACGAGCACGGGGTTTCCGTGAGGTGGCAACTATTGCGTGTTGGTTGACTCGGGCTTGTCTCGAGGTTGATAAAAAGGTTTCAAAATTTAAATCATCATCCTAGCTTCTTGTCCTTTGCACAAATCTTAAGGCATTTTTAGAGGGCTATGATAGTATATGGATATCTATATGCATATATATGGAGTTGCTTTTCTAAGCAAAATGAGAAATATGGATATGGGCATGGCAGTTAAATTTACATATCAGGTGTGCTATAAGTGCCTATTATTTCAGATAAATACTTCCTTCGGTCATAAATAGTTATTGTTTTAGACATCCACACGGTATCAAAAATTCAACTTTAACCACTAATTTCTATTGTAATATCTTTTAAAAATCTAACAAAATTATAATAAAAAATACATTTCAAGACGAATCTACATATATGATTTTTATGCATCTAATCTAAATATTTTAAAAAAATGAATAGGTAAAATTTAAAAAGTTTGACTGCTCGTATTCAAACCGACGAGTTTTTGTTGAAACAAGGGAGAACCTGTAATTTAGGTAGGAAGATTTCTGTAACATCGAGGGCAGCGTCTGCAGATCTGCTCCAGAGAGTGGCTGAGCTGATCATCCGTCCTGCGGCTAGAGAGTGGGGTGTCGAACTCGTACGACAGGCCTTTGTTGGGGAGGACTTTGGACTCAGTGGACTCCATTGATTGGAACTCTGTTCGACTCTGCTGATATGCTTCCCACCGGAACGTCCCCAGTGGAAATCGATCGGCAATCTGTCGGTGCCTAGTGGTGGGCCGGGCAGAGGTTTTCTTTACCCCTAAATTAAAGGCACATTATCTGATGTTAATTGAACGTCTACCAGCGCCAAACTGTAGCAGAAGCACAGTGGGCCGGCCAGGCAGAGGATGCGCCAGCCGGCACGCAGGATGAGCGGGCATTTTGGTTGAAAATTCCCGGCGAGGTGGGATTCCGGTGTGGCCATTTTGGTTGACTCGGGCTTGTCCGCTTTGGGTCAAGTTCAGCTTGCGGTTCGTGGAAATTTGGCGAGATGGGCCACGAGCACGGGGTTCCTGTGAGGTGGCCACTCTTGCGTGTTGGGCGTGCGCGACCAACCCGCGTGGTCATCGGCACCATTCTCGTTTCGCCGGTCAGAAATAGGCAGCAATATATGTTCTGTTTTGATCTGACAAAGCCGTTCCGTGTGCTATGGTTTTTGAATTCCAGTATCGCAGTGCTGTTAACCAAACGGTAATCGAACCGGTAATACACCGAGTCTTTACGCGGAGGTTATCCAATGCAACTAGGAGCGTCATAATTAGAGGAGGCGTCGTGCGGGCGGGCGGTCCGCACGCAGACTATCGTGCCGGTTTAAACCGTGCGGGCGTGGCGACCCATCGTGCTCGTCGTCTTGCGGGCGGGTGGCCGGCTTCGCCAGCGAGCGAGCCGCAACCCATTGCTCTTCGTGCTGCCGTGCGTCTTGAAGCCGAGTCGGCCCATTTATATTATTACTATAAGAGAAAATGATCACGAATTGATTTCTTTTTATTTATTTAGGACTTTCTTTTCTCGGTCGAAACAAAATTCTATTGTGTTTATTCTTCCGATTTCCTTGATTGATTGCTCTTACAGTCACATGCATGCATTATGCATTTACTCCTTGATTTGCTCATCCACACGTATAACACAGGTCGTGCTGTTTGAACGTCTTGGCTTAAGCACTCCCGGATTTGTCGTCTTGCGGGAACCGCCCATCGTGCCGTTGGCGAGCCGACGCAACGGCGGACAGACAACCGTCTTGCGTCTTGTCACCCAACCCGTTTAAACGATGCGTGCGTGTCGTGTCTCGTCTTGGTCGGCGTGCCTCGTGCCGGCCCAAAAAAGCCCGGCCCAGTGCCCACCTCTAGTCATAATGGAATATATGTTGAAAACAGTGTCTTACCCTTCATTAAAGAAAAATGACCATTTTACGCGCATGATGGGGTCTAATGCAATACCTGGATTCCCTATGCGCTCTTGCATACGAACGTTCCTATACTGTCATCACCGTGAATGTGTCTCGAGGTTGATAAAAAGGTTTCAAAATTTAAATCATCATCCTATCTTCTTGTCCTTTGCACAAATCTTAAGGCATTTTTAGAGGGCTATGATAGTATATGGATATCTATATGCATATGGAGTTTCTTTTCCACGCAAAATGAGAAGTATGGATATGGGCATGGCAGTTAGATTCACTACAGGAAACGGTATTTTTTTCGTTGGTCAAGTACCGACGAAAAAAGCGGGATTTTCGATGAAAATAAACATTTTTGTCGATCTGTAAGCGAAAATAAACACTATTTTAAATCGGGAAAATAAACCCGATCTAGCAAGCGAAAAAACATGGCGATGGTGGCGGCCTTGCCACATCGAGACTATTTTAAATCGGCGGTGGCAGCGAAAAATCTTGAGACATTTTTCGTTGTACGTGGCCGATGAAAATACCGAAATTTTTAAATCGGCCACGTGGCCATGGCTAGAGATCTTGACTCGAGGTGGTCTAGTATTTTCGTTGGCCATGTGACCGACGAAAATAATGGGGATTTTCCAGTAGAGAACAGAGCTGAATTTGCTTGTTTTGCTGCATGAACATACAATTTTCGCAGAAATTCACGTACACAGTGTATATTTCTTAGAACAATCACAAATGACATCGCACAATTTAAAATCATATTACGATTAAATTCGCAAATGCATCACATTAATATTGCAAATGCACTAACATATATAAACATCCAAATCATATCACAATTAGTTTCATCGAACTACACTACCCCAACTATCACATTGTCCTATCCACTGGCGGATCTAGAGGGTGGGCCGGGTGGGCCCCGGCCCACCCAAAAATTCCAAAGCTGTAAGATTAATTCCCGTTATTACTGAGACAGTCATATTGCGAAGGTAATATCTTTAGATCCGTTGATCCGATCGGATTGATTCTTGTTGTGTTAATTTCTACATTGCATCTAGTTTCTACAGTTAAAATTTCACAACAATCCAACGGTAGGATATTTGGGAATTATTATTTTGGTGAACGTGAGTCAATCTGTTTTTATTTGGTCTGACGTTTGATTCAGTAAAATTGCGAAGAAAATAACTTTAGATCTGTAGATCCGATCGAGCTGATTTTTGTTGTGTTAGCTTGAAAATTGAGTCTAGTTTCAGTAGTTAAAATTTCACATCGATCTAACGGTGGGATCATCAGAAATTACTGTTTTAGTGAATGTAGGTTAATCTGTTTTTGTCGAATCCGAATCAGTTAATTGGGGTGTTTCAAAAATAATCAAAAATTTGATTTTAGCTTCCGTGCAATCATTCACCCTCCTTTGATTGCTAGTTTAATATATATCGATTCTACATATTGTATTGCAGAATTGTTGAAACATGAAGAGGGATGGGTGATAGTCTTTTGGACGATTGTCTAGTCACATTCATTGAGCGAGATATTTTCTTTAAAGTGAATGAAGAAGATATAATGGACACTTTCATGGCCATTAGAAAGTGTAGACCTAACAAGAAGCAGTACTGTAATCTTCTTTAAATTATTGTAGTCGTGTAAATTTCTTTAAGTTAAATTTCATACTTAGTTGTTGATTTTAAGATGTTTGTAAGACACCTTATTAATATATCATGATGCACTTTTGGTAAATTCTATACTTGTATTGTATATTGGCATGTTAGATTTACGGTATTTGAAAAATTTATATCAAGTTGGACCACCCATACCTAAAATCTGGATCGCCCTTTGGTCTATCTACCATCCTAATTCTCAAGGTGTTTGAATCTTGGCGCGTCACCGTCATGGGGCCAGTCACGTTAGTGAACTCATGCAATTTCTCTCCAGAAATTTGAAAGGAGCCTATAAAATCTTTGCACCTCGGCCCGGGCTCCTTTTGAATTAACCTCAAACTCTCTACCAATATCCTTGACATCTCATCCATCCTGTCTTCATCCTCAATGGTCGACTCAACAATGGGCTCGCCTCACCATGCTCGTACCATATCAAATAGTCGGGCATGAAACCAAACTTGCCTGCAGTGCGCTCTACATCGACTTAACGTGGTAAGAATAGTTGCGGCACTTGCTACCTGAGCACTGCGACACCACCGCTGACCTCTGCGAATGCATGGTCCTGACGCTTTGTCGATGACCGTCCATTCTCTTGAGTGCGCCGGTCTTACTCAACCATCATACATCCACTTTCGATCATCACCCATTCTCGAAGCTAAGCATAAACAACGATATCAACCACAGCAGACTTAGATCGAACAATGGCTCTCTTGGGAAATATAAGTCCTAAACCCACCCAGAATGGGCCTTGAGCGCAATTTATAGCGAGTCTTATGGTCGAGCGAATTTAACGACATAACACATTGTTCTCCGAATGCACGCTTGGAGTCGTGGTGCATCGGAGAACAAGCTGGATCATCTTCCGAGATTCGTTCAAGCAAATGGGCTCGTCATAAATCTATATGCTCTAGCGTCCATTCCTAAACTATCCAAATTAAACTAGACAATGCGGAATGGCACACCTCACAAGTAAATATGACATCTTGTTCTGAGCGGGTGACACCTAGGCTTGGTGACCAAATCGATTCTACTTAGTTGAATTATGTTTTACTGACTTTAACCCCAAACTAATCATGGCAAATACAATAAAATATGAATTTTCATTGGCTCGCTACTTGGCCGCGAAAATAGCACTACTTAAGAGCAAATCAAGTAAACAATATGGCATCACATGGCATGCTCCAAATGCCTACGTGGCAGGATTATATACGAAACTACCGCTCCTAGCCACGTGGCATAAGATGAATGGACCACGAATTTTTAAATCGGGCGACAAGCCAAGCGAAAATAATTGAAATTCCCATGCATGCTGGCATCACTATTTTAAATAAACCGTAAAAAATCTTGACAAAAATAAAAAATTTAAATCGGTTGGTTGCTCGGCGGCGAAAAGGTCATTATTAATAAATCGGCTTGAGTATAGCCGACGAAAATATATTGTTATTATCATCAGCCTGTTGGAGGCCGACGAAAATAGTTTCGACCGACGAAAAAATATCGTTTTCCTGTAGTGATTTACAAATCAGATGTGCCATAAGTGCCTATTATTTTAGATAAATACTTCCTCCGGTCACAAATAATTGTTGTTTTAGACATTCACACGGTATCAAAAATTCAACTTTAACCGCTAATTTCTATTGTAATATCTTTTAAAAATCTAATAAAATTATAATAAAAAATACATTTGAAGACGAAACTACATATATGGTTTGCATGCATCTAATCTAAATATTTAAAAAGATATGAATAGGTAAAATTTAAAAAGTTTGACTGCTCATATTTAAACCGACGAGTCTTTGTTGAAACCAGGGAGAACATGTAATTTAGGTAGGAAGATTTCTGTAACATCGAGGGCAGCATCTGCAGATCTGCTCCAGAGAGTGGCTGAGCTGTTCATCCATCCTGCGGCTAGAGAGTGGGTCAGTGGGGTGTCGAACTCGTACGACAGGCCTTTGTTGGGGAGGACTTTGAACTCAGTGGACTCCATTGATTGGAACTCTGTTCGACTCTGCTAATCTGCTTCCCACTGGAACGTCCCCAGTGAAAATCGATCGGCAATTGGTCCGTGCCTAGCTAGTTGTGGGCCGGGCAGAGGTTTTCTTTACCCCTAAATTAAAGGCACATTATCTGATGTTAATTGTACGTCTACCAGCGCCAAACTGTAGCAGAAGCACAGTGGGCCGGCCAGGCAGAGGATGCGTCAGCCGGCACGCAGGAAGAGCGGTCATTGTTGCGCCGCCATGTGGGGAGACAGTGAAAAACGGCAAAGCATCGTCGAGTTGCCAGGAGCTGGGGCAAACAATGCAAGCAGTATCCGTACAGGCAAAGCAACATGCTGTTCAAAGTTCAAACCTCTTAACACAGCAGCTCTCTCTTATCCTCTCATTTCCTTGCTCTTTGATAATACTAACCGAATGACCATGCTTTATTATGTATAAAAATAATATTATCTGGTATGTTAGACTGTTGTCGTTGAACTTAGTTTGTGTCAAGCTCTTAGCTCCGTCGTAGTGCTTGGTCAAGCTACGTCCCGATCCACACCATACCTCTGGCCATGGTTGTTTGCGTTGCACTTCTGCCATATACTATGAAAGGAGGGAAGGGAGGTTGTTGGGATAGGATAAGAATTACAATTTGCAGGTAGTATCCGGACAAGCACAGCAACATGCTGCTCAAAGTTTAAACCTCTATCACAGCAGCCTAATTTTATCTTCTTATTTCCTTGCACTTTGATAATAATACAAATGCATACACTTGGCTTACTTATTGATCACTCGACAGTACAGTACGTATAATATTGTATACTGAGCAACACAGATTAGCCTCCGTACTTGGCCTTGTAGTCTTGCCACAGCTGCTGCACGTCCTTCCCCAGGATCTGCTTGAAGAAATCGTCACTGTAGCCGCCCTTCATCTTGGCGTTCAGCTCGGCCACGAACCCCGGCTTGAGCGAGTCGCAGTAGTCCAGGAACCTCGCCGTCACGTCGTACCCCTGATCCCACCGGTCTCCCTGCCCCGGCTGCACCCAGTGCCCCGGCGCGAACCCCGCCTTCAGCCGCACGTAGTCGGCGATCCCCTCGATGAGCCCGCCGTTCGCGTTGCCCTGGCCGTTCCACTGCCACACGTGCGTCACCTCGTGGTACAGCACGCCGGTCACCTAGTACGTACGGCATCACGAGAGCAAAGATGTAATCCTTTGGAAACTATGTTGAACTAATCTTGTTTCGCAGAGAGTCGTTGTTAGCATGGAGTTTGGGTCACGATTAAATCAGTTAAGTCGTTAACAACTTTTGTAATCTGTTTCTAACATATGACAAGATCCTTTCGGTTCATAATATATTTATGTTCTTTGCGTGTTGCAAGGAGATTTAAAGCCAAGTGTCCGAACTAACCCATGTAAATTAATGGTGAGATTTTATTTCTTCTATCATCCTGTTAATATCAGAAGCATCTTGTGAGACCAGTTAATCTATAAACGAGAGCTAGCCGTGCAGCATGCATGTACCTCCCTCTTGACGGCGTCCTTGTTATCACCGGCGTACATGGCGACGTATTTGTCGTTGAAGCTGATGGAGTTGCCGGTGGTCAGGGCCGCTATTCTGGGGTTGCTGATGGTGCCGACGACGGTGAGGGCGACGGAGTTGAACGGCCTGCGGTCGCGAGGATTGGGCTGGTTGAAAGTGTCCCAGACGAAGGACGAGGCCTTGGAGAGTACCTGCTTGGCATAGTCCACGCCGACGTCCTGGTCGAATTTCGCACCGCCGGGGGTGTTCGGCACCGCGTTCGTCGCGTCGAACGTCACGGCGCCGGCCGTGGCGGCCAGGACCAGGAGGGAGGACACTAGTGCCACGCGAAGCTTCATCTTCATCTGCATAGATATGCTATGTATGTACGACTCTACGTGCTATGCCAGTAAGCTAAGCTAGGGTCTAATTTATACTAGCTAGGCAACGCGAGCACAGGTGTTACAGTCTTACAGATCAATTTAGTATGCTAGTCAAGTTGCTTGGACCGTGCCAATGTTTCTGTTCAGTCTTTGGAAATTAAATAAGCTCCAGGGAAGACCTGTAGAGATGTCGTATTCGTGCTCTGTAGTATCGACAAAGTTGTAAGAAATCACGGGTACGAGTTTCATGTTTTTTTAGTAGTTGTATAAATATTAAAATATAAATGAATGGTAGATGATGATTACTTACCTTTTTACTTGCTTTAAGATTTACACAACTTGTGTTGAGAGGAAAAACTTTGAAGCACTGCTCATGAATTGTTAATTCATTTTGATTGATGGATCAGAGTAGCTAGTATTTATTTATACTTTCTTTGATAGTAAGTAGTTTATTATTTTTAATAAATCAATGATTAGATCTGATTTCTATTATCTACTATATGCTACTAGTATAATGCGTCGTGAAATTTCTCAAATTTATAACGATGACAAAGATTTTTTTAAAAAATATTGACCAAAAGTTCTAGCATTACATTAAGGGTGTGTTTGGTAGAGATTCATGTGAATCTGGTGAAGCTGAAAATTCTAGTTTCACCAGATTCGTGAAGTTGAAGCAGTGAGTACATTAAGAGTGTTTAGATAGATCATCTTGTTTACATTTTAGACTAAAAATATAAACTTAATTCACTTTATTTTAGCCTACAAATTTCAGATTTCAAAAGAAACTGAAATCTAAAGTTCTACCAAACAGATCCTAAAAAAAATAACAACCAAACTATAAACGCGTACCCATACACACAACCAAACCCTCGGTTATGTGAGCTCTCACGTTGAGAAGTGCTCCAACAACGTGCGCTCCAGGTACTCGCCAGCCGAGCTCCTGACAAAGATGTTTGAAACTGCTAGCGCGCAAGTGATTGGTACTCTATATACTAGTCAATCAGCTTGCCTTGTTCTCTTTCTTTTGGACAGGGCCGGCCAAATTGCTAGACTTGCACTGTGCCAATGTGTGAACGTAGGAGCTTAATAGGAACTAGGAAGTTACTTGTCGTCCTTCTCACGACAAGCGTGCGTGCCCTTAGTTTCTAGGCTTTGTTTTTCAGCATTGAAGTTGCGACAGGTGCTTCCCTGCGGTGAAGGGACGTTACAGGAATTTGGAAATTAATCGCCCTGAAATGCAGCTGGCCGCAGCTTTTTCCCATTGGAAGAAAGTGATACGCCAAGTTTGGTTCTTGTCGTCCCTTGTTTTTGGTCTTCAGTCGAACACTGAAACTAGATACAGTACAAGAGATTTTGCGCAACCGTAGGACGAGACTAGCTAGAATCAGTGTTATAGACTACAAGGAATCTATCCTCAGCCTATTTACCTTCTCGGTGCCAGGTGAATGTCAAAGTGGAGCTAGCTGTGGACTATGCAATCATTTATTGTTGTGTTAGCTTGTCCGGATTACATCGGCACAACAGGCCTTGGCACCGAAGAATTTCATTCCATAATCATCGGACTATATGGGATTTATCCGCAGGTTATTTGCCCTCTAGGGGCCAGATGCAGGTCAAAGTAGAGCTACCCGTTCTTCATGCAATCCAATTTTGCTATCCTGTCTTGGAATGTTAGAGGGCTAAATAACCCTGCAAAAAGAGAAAGCACCAAACAGCTCATTCGGTCATCCGGTGCTACGATTATATGCCTTGAGGAGACCAAAATTGCCAAGCTGGACTACTGAGATTCTTTGAAGAAACTTTAGGGGCAAGTCTAGCTAACGGACTGCCTACATTCCCTCAACGGGACGGTGGTGGTATCCTACTCATGATTTGGATGATCTTTATGATCTTCATAACCCCGAACCACCACAAATACGATAAGCGCAGCGATAACCTCACGCTATGATGCTTCAACATGGGACATCACGGGGTCTATGGACCTGTCAGATGAAGACAAAAGAAGTTTTCTAAATGAGTTAGAAGCTCTGCGTGAAAGCAGTAATGGCAAGGCGGCTCATCGTGGGGATTTCAACCTCATCGAACAAGCGAATGAAAAGAACAGAGGCTCCATAAATAGAAGAATGATGCAACGTTTCAACCATACCATCAATACTTTGCAACCACGGAGCTAAAGCTCCATGGGCGAAGATTCACATGGACAAATGAACAAGATCAACCCATAATGACAAGAATTGTGATTCTTAGCAACAACGGAATGGCATGGGCATTATCCAAATCACGGATCTGGCGCAATGGCAACGATGACATCGGATCACGCCCCTAATCATGCAAGCAAATATGGACTTTCGGCACTTTAGAGGCTTAGGTTCGAAGCTTCTTTGAGCCTCCATCTTAGGGATTCGAGGATCTGGTGGCTCGAGCTTGGGCTCAGCCGGTTCACACATCGGATTCCATTCTAAATTTCCACATCAAAATGAACAGAACTGCTAAAGCGCTAAATAGGTGGAGGAGAAAAGCGTTTTCGAACATAGCAATTCAAGCGGCTCTCATACAAGTAACACTCACCATTCTTGAATGCTCGCAAGAAAGACGGCTCCTTAACTCCAGCGAACTTGAGCTGCGGAAATGTCTCAAGGATAGACTTCTCGAGCATCATGACAATTGAAAGCGAGCGAGACAATATTCCCGACTAACAAAAATCAAATTGGGAGACTCCAACACTCGTTTCTTTCACGATTGCTAGCTCAAGGAGGCGGAGAAATCGATCCGTGTCTTGCAAAGTGAAGGCGAGAATCTTTGTTTGGGCAACATGACAAACTAAATGAAGCATTCCAATACTTCAAAAGGGTATTGGGTGAACAGGGGCTAGGGACAAAGCTCTCAATTGGGATTTCTTGGGATACAATCTGACGAACCTCGGTGATCTTGGACACATATCATAGAAGATGAAGTGACCCAGTACCATTCAGAACTTCCGTCTCGAAAGCACACGGACGAGACGGATTCATTGGGCTATTCTACAAAACATGTGTCCACATCATCAAAACCGATCTGGTGGAAGCAATTAAGGACTTCCTTAATCTCCGTCATGAAAATCTTCACAAGCTAAATGAAGCACACATAGTCCTCCTACCAAAAATAGAGAATGCGGATAGATTGGAATGCTACAGGCCAATCAGCCTTATAAATAGTTTCATGAAAATAGTCACCAAAACCCTGGCAAACAGGCTTGCACCAAAGCTAGAGGAATTGGTATCGAGTCTCACGAACGCTTTCATAAAGAAGAGTGCATCCATGATAACTTCTTATATGTCCAAGAGTAATCCAAGCGCACAAAACGAGAACACGGCCCTATTCATCAATTTGGATATCTCAAAGGCCTTGATTCGCTAAAGCGGGCTTATCTCCTTGAGGTACTTGAGGCGTTAGGCTTTGGTCGAGTATGGCGGGAGTGGATTGCCGCAATTCTGCGGACCTCTTCTTCACAGATCCTGATCAACGGCCAACCCACGCTCACAATAAATCATGCGCGTGGGGTTCGTCAGGGGGACCCTTTATCTCCCCTCCTTTTCATCCTGGCAATCGACCCGCTACAAAGGATGCTCGAGCTAGCAGCGGATAGCGGAATCCTCAGACCGGTACTTCCCACAAATGCCAGGCTACGATACTCACTCTATCACGAGATGATTTGGAATATTTCTTAATGCAGATCGAGAAGAACTCATGGCCCTTAGCCAAATTCTGGACATTTTTGGAAGGTGCTCAGGTCTAAAGATCAACATCACCAAAACAGAAATTTATCCTGTTAGATGCCAGGACGACCTATTGCAAGAATTGTTGAATGTATTCCCCGGCAAATTATCATCCTTTCCAGGAAAGTACCTCGGCCTACCATTACACTTTAGGCAGTTAAGAAGGATTGAAATTCAACCTTTGATTCATAAAATAAGTAATATTTGGCGAGTTGGAAAGAAACTTCTCTCCACGGTACGGAAGAGACCCTAGTTAAGTCCGTGCTAACATCTCAACGATATACCATATGACGGTCTTCCCAACACAAAAGTGGCTAATTCGATGCATCGATAAACTTAGGCGTGGTTTTCTCTGGAGAGGAAAAGAACCGACAAAGCTATGGCGGGGGACACCTGCTTGGTCAAATGGGCGGTGACTGTCTACCTAAAAAGAAAAGGGGACTTGGTATCCTCGACACAGAGCAGCTTGGCCTTGAGACCGTTGGCTATGGTTGGTGGAAGAACAACGGCGGGCTGGGCGGGGCTAGAGCGCCATGCGACAAAATCGATATTGCTCTCTTCAATGCTCCTCACGGTTGTCACGGTGGGAAATGGTAAATTGGCGATTTTTGGAGATCAAGTTGGATTGAGAAGCGCCAATCCACATGGCCCCGAGCCTTTTCGGATAGCGAAAAAACGTCCGATCCACCAAGCCACGGAAAATAATTCTGGATCCGGTTCTGCAGGCCGGGAACTCGAAAAATGAAATCGGGGAGTTTGTAGCGCTCTTGAGGCAATCGTCGAATCGATGAGAGATGAAAGCGAGGAAGACCAAATAATCTGGCTGGCGACGGACGGACAATACACAACAAAAAGCGCATACATGGTGCAATTCCAAAGTGTTCTTGCAAGATGAATTTTGGCCCGATATGGAAGGAAAACGAACCTAAATGTCGATTCTTCGCATGGGCGTTGATCCACAAAAATTTTTAACAGCGGACAACCTCTTTGAAGAAGGGGTGGCCATGTAATGCCATCTGCGATCTTTGAACACGTCGCGAAACACCGGCTCACCTCTACAAAAGCGCTCTTCGCTAAGCGGGTTTGGAGCCTTCTCTTCGATGGGGAAGCTCGGCGGTGTCGAACATAAACCACATGCGGATCAATATACAAGTGGTGGAGAAGGATGAGAGCCCAATACGATAAAATAAGAAGGCGGGAGTTGACGGTCTTCTAATTTATTTCTGGTGGAACCTTTGGATTGAAAGAAACCAACGCATTTTCAAGGGAGGCGTCGAGCGCCCAGAGCGAGATGCCCTGGCGATCAGGGCCTTGATGCTTATGAGTTTTGCTTTCTCTTCGAAACCGGCGGAATAGCCGGATGTTTCAGACATTTTTTGTTCTTAGTGGTCCTCTCTTTTTCATTCATTAGTTTTGTGTTTTGTTTAGTCGTCCTCGGTTTCATTGGAGTAGTCCTGTATTTAGTGGTGCTATCCGGGTAGTATTCTTGGTTTGTGAGGTTTTTTTACGGGTCCGATTTTTCCCATAAAAAATAGGACTCAAAACTGTTTTCCTTCTTCTAAATGTATTACGCAGCAATTCTCTTGCTGCTCCTTCGAAAAAAAAAGAATCAGTGTTATTTAGCTAGCTCCTCAGTTCATCAGGAGAAGATCGTCACATCCTTCGACTAATTAGAGAAGAAAAGCCCCGGGTCTAAGATGCGTGTGTATTGTCGTACTGCGGCTTGCGTGCACCACGGCCGTGCCAACATGCCGTAGTCGAGATAAATAGTGGCTGAATCTCTCCAAGCCAGAACAGAGTGTTTTACCTCCGTTATTTTTTATATAAGCCGGCAGTGTTATTTTATTATCACTGTCGGATCTCTCTAAACCCGGTAATGATATTATCTTCATTCGTGCGGGAAAATTATACTATTTTTATCACTGCCGGTTGAAGTTAGAACCGGCAGTGATAATATTATCACTGCTGGCTCGGGCCTACCCTGCAGTGATAGGGGGTCGCGGATGACGCAGTCTGTAGTAGTGACGACGTGGACCGCGCGGCTCCCTCACGACCTCGAGCTAGGGGGTAAGGAATCAGCTTCCGCTCAGAGGAGTCAAGCTCGGGAGACAAGTCGTGCATTCAACTGGCGGTTACCAAGGCCCTTAAGTAGTGGAGTTAAGCCAGATGTAGGTGGCAAATCCGGGACGATTCGACCCACCTTGTCTTGCGCAAAAGCCACTCTCCTGGCAGCCACTCTCGAGAATCTCTCGAGCGTTTACAGTAGCAGTGAGAGGGGCATAAAAACCACAGGACAAGTGTACTAGGACATCGCGACGCAACACAGCACAGAACACACACAGCTCGAGCTAGAGAACATCTCCCTGTACTCAAACACAGTGAAATTCTCCGCCTCTGGACAAGACTGGAGTAGAGCTATTACTTGTCATAGGGGCTCGAACCAGTATAACTCTTGATGTCTCGCTCTGTCTTTTTCATCCGACCTTCATAACAGCCAATCCAACCTTTCGGTGAGTGAAATCGATTCCAGATCCCGTATACACGATCAACCCCCATACACTTTTGCGGTCCGGCGATTCCGATCATCGACAAATATGTATAAAACTATCTAGATTAACCATATAAAAATTATATAATTAGATTTATCGTTAAAAGCATTTTTATAATACTATAATTTTATTAACAAATAAAATAAAGTAGCGAAAAGTAATCAAAAGTCAAATCTGAGCTCGCGGTGGTGCCGTTGTTAAGGCGAGCGCGCAAATTTGCGCCGTGCACGGGGATGGTTGCTCGGTTGCGGGAGCCTGACCTCCGGCAGCAACAAATGGCGACGAAGGGAGGAGAGTCCCGACCGTCCTCGTCAATCATCGTGCATATGCCGTACGTCATGGTCAGCGGCTAGCTCCAATCATCGTGCACATGCTCAGGACAAATACAATAATAAAGTTCACTCCTAGCTAATGATAAACTAAAAGTCAATTTGTATGATAACTATATTTAAAGGTTGTCTTTAGATGTTATGCAATAGATATCTTTTATCTTTTATACATAAATAATCTACTTATGCTTCCGTATAAAGCTGACTACTGAATGAGGGCATGTACAAAGGTTGAGCTCGGTTCAACCTCCTAAGCAGTTCACATCAGCAAGAGTCAGTTTGCATACAAAGGATTGTTTCTAAAGTTGTCTCTTCATTAAATGCCTAATAATTAATTTTCTGTATATGCCTCTTTTATAGGAGGATTAATTGTAAATTCTTACTGTGTGTCTACTGTGTTGTCTCCTTAATTCAAAACCATTCACATGGACGATTAACCATTCACATGGAACACATCAGTCACTAAAATTCAGAACCATTCACATGGACAATCAATCATTCACATGGCATGCAACCATTCATATGGACAATCAAAACCATTCACACGGCATGCAACCATTCACATGGAACAGATCAGTCACTAAAATTCAGAACCATTCACATGGACAATCAACCATTCACATGGACAATCACGCCGACATCGAGTTGTACCAGATGCGTTAAATCAAGAGTTAGTAGTATGTGATACATCGATCCTTTGCTTGCCATGCCGATTGTTCATCTAAATTAGCTAGCCTCATGGACGTGAACATACAACAGAGCACAGAAAGATTACCTCGCAAAAATAAAAAAAAAGGAACAGAGAAAGATTAAGGATATTGCCCTGTCCAAAAGGCAACAACACAAGATATAGATGGTCTTGGTGTTGACCATTCACATGGAAATTCACATGGCATCAGTAGGCAGTCATATTCACATGGCATGTAACCATTCACACGGCATAAGTAGGCATGCAGTCACACGGCAACAGTCTAGAAATAAAAAGCCAAATGTCAAGCAAGCAGCGTCACAACTCACAAGCAAAAACTAAATCAGAAATGCAAAAAACTATAGCTGTCCCTTCATCTAAATCAGAACTTGGTCTCAGTTTCAGACTCATAACTTGATCTTCTGCCACAACCAATCCTACAAAGTGTCACGATCACTCTGCAAAAATAAACAGAATAAAACAACTGCAGAACAAAACCTGATCTCAGTTTCAGGATGCATATATTGCTAAATAGGTGCTCACCCAAAAAAACTCAAGTCGTATCCAGAAACAGCATCTTCCTCAAACACTTAATTGCAGCGACGTGCTCAACGCTAACATCATTATCCATCTCTGACGTGTCTTGTGTGAGAAGACGACTATAAGTCTCCAACATTTTGACTTCCTTCTCATATATCTTGACCTCCTTGTTGTCTTTTGCTGCAACCCTATTGTCCCTAGCAGCAGGCTGGTAATGCTTTGCTGATTCAAGCTTCTCGGCAGATAGTTTCTCTTGTACTTCTAGCATCTTCATGTGACTTGTGTGAATACCAGCTTGGAGTGGGGATTCAGGGATTTTGGTGTAAGACTGCATCATCTCCTGCAAGCATCTGTAACATTCATGAAAAAATCATTCTGATCATAATATGGGTGCTATTCTCCAACTGTGCTAGACTCTTGACCAGCGCATGTAGTTTCTTGAGAGAGACCAAAATGTCCCAGACGAGACATTTCTTGTCGGGATAAAGATCACGCACCAACTTTATGAATCTTTCAAGCATGAAATTTCCAACAAGTATCATACACACAATGCCAAGCTGCTTGATCACTGATGAGTCAGCGCAGAGAAGAGTCATTTGTTTTTATTACTTTCTCCAGTACTACAACACTTAATGTTTTCCAGATGTATAGAAAATTGGTTGCTTCGCTAACAATAACAATAGAAAAAAAAAAAGGTAAAACACAACGCGAGAAAAAAAAAGAAGGGTTACATAAAACCCGATGTCAGCTGTGGAACATGTTCATAATGCGTATTACTCCAGGTGATAAATTGCAAACTGCCAATTAATGGCGACACTGCTTGCCATCAATATTTCACAGTTACAAATTATATGTTTAGACACAATGACGCAAGTACATATTTGGTGTGACTCCTGTTTTCACTGTGGGAATAAACCGCACGTTCATATCTACTCTATTACAGGCGGAAGAAATGGAGGAAGGAGAGGGCGTCCACGTGTCGGCGCGGCGTTTTGCAAAAAAACCCCTTCGTTTCTTCGGAATTACGGATAGATCCTTCGCGATTTTTTGTGAGATGAGAATAATTATTTTTCTTCGTGTTTAGGTCCTGGCCGGTAATTTACTGGAAAAGCCTCCGTTAAGTCTAAATCGCGAACAAGCCCTTTTCTAATTTTTGAGATAGTGAACAGGTCCAAAAGATAACAAACAAGTCCACGCTTCTTACGTTCGAGTCCTTTCGCGTTTTTCCCGAAAAAATATTTTCACCACGAAAAACCGGAAAAATGTTTTCGTCACTCAAAAAAAAAAAAATGTTTTCGTCACAAAAACACAGATTCATCGAAGGTTTATAGCAACTTATGGATTTGCCAGCAGGTAAATGCGGTTTTTAAAAAATGTAGATTCGTCATGATTTATACCGACCATGGATTCGCGGTGGGTCCTAACGACCCATTTTTTAAACAAAGCGTAACAAAAACCCGAAAAAATGTTTTCAAGCAAACCGAAAACAATGTTTTAGGTCATGGATCGCCGGTGGGTCCAAACGACCCATTTTTTAAACAAACCCAACAAAAAACGGAAAAATATTTTCAACACCCAAAAACTAAACAATGTTTTCGTCATGGATTCGCGGAAAAGATGTTTTCGCCAACCAAGAAAAAGGAAAAATGTTTTCGTCACAAAAAACACAGATTCATCGAAGGTTTATAGCAACTTATAGATTTGCCAGCGAATCGTAATCATGATTTTTTTAAAAAATGTAGATTCGTCATGATTTATCTGAACCAGCGGATTCGCGATGGGTCATAACGACCCATTTTTAAAACAAGCGTAACAAAAACCGGAAAAAATATTTTGACAAAAAGCGAAACAATGTTTTTCGTCCATGGATCATTGGTGGGTCCTAACGACCCATTTTTTAACAGACACAACAAAAAAGCGGAAAAAATATTTTCATCACCCAAAAAACGAAAACAATGTTTTCGTCCGCCGATCGCCGGTTGGTCCTAACGACCCATTTTTTTTAACAAGCGCAACAAAAAACGGAAAAATGTTTTCAAAGACAAAAAAATGAAACAATGTTTTCGTCCATGGATCGCCGGTGGGTCCTAACGACCTATTTTTTAAACAAACACAACAAAAAAGCGGAAAAATATTTCCGGCACCCAAAAAGCGGAAACAATGTTTTAGTCCATGGATCGCCGGTGGGTCCTAACGACCCATTTTTTACAAGCGCAACTAAAAAAATGAAAAAATGTTTCCGACACCAAAAAACGAAACAATGTTTTCGTCACAAAAAACAGATTCATCGTCCATGATTTATAGCGACAGCGGATTCGCCGATGGGTCCTAACGACCCATTTTTTAAACAAACGCAACAAAAAAACAGGAAAAAATATTTTCGATTACAAAAAAAAAACAATGTTTTAGTCCCGTGAATCGCGGTGGGTCCTAACGACCCATTTTTTAGACAAAGCGCAAGAAAAAAACCGGAAAAATATTTTGACACCCAAAAAAGCGAAAACAATGTTTTAGATCACGTGATTCGCCGATTGGGTCCTAACGACCCATTTTTTTAACAAGCGCAACCAAAAAACCGAAAAAATTGTTTCGGCACCCAAAAAAAAGCAATGTTTCGTCACAAAAAACACGGATTCATCGAGGTTTATATCAACTTATGGATTTGCCAGCGGGTCATAACCGCAGTCTTTTTAAAAAATGTAGATTCGTCAGAAGATTTATAGCGACGAGTGGATTCGCGGTCGTCGTCTAACGACCCTTTTTTTAAACAAAGCGCAACAAAAAACTCGAGAAAAATTGTTTTCGTCACCCAAAAAACCCGGAAAACATGTTTTGGTCACAAAAAAACACAGATTCATCGAAGATTTTTCGCCCTTTTTCCTCTAGGCTATTTTTCACCGGTTGGTGGTTTTGCAAACATGTATTATTACTCAGTGAACACGGAGAGTATTAGGCTCGACAAAAGAAGGTTGTCATCTCTGATAATTTTTTTTCCCTTTTTCCTCTGGACTATTTTTGACCGGTTGGTGGTTTTGCGAAAATAAAAAAAAGTTTATTTTTCCGAGCGCATGCTATCGAAATTCTGCCGGTGCAGCGTAGCGCGCTTTTCTACCTAGTTGATCATATCACAGGAAGCTCTAGACCCTTTGGAGCCTCTGAAAAATTTCCTTAGCATGTGTGTAGGTATGATGTGCGTATTTTGTGTGCATCCATATACCCCTAAAAAATATATTTTAGTCACATTTTATCCAGAACACACGCTCTTTGTTCGCAGGTAATGGTCATTTTTGAACGAGAAATTTTACAGTGGATAATATAGGCAGTAAGTGGTGGTGGTAGTAGAAATCAAATCTAACTATCTATTTCTCAAGGGTACTTCAGATTTTTCCTAGTCAATCATTAGGGGTATTTTAGATTTTGCCTAATTCGTTAACAATTTTGGCTTCACTGAGTACCTGGTGATCTTCAAAGGCTTCTTATGCATTCACCAGGATCACAGGACGTGTTTTACCATAGAAAACAAATAGTATGACGAAATTTTTATCCTTTTGACTCTCTCTAAATTTTACTATCAATACTATAGGTGGTAGTACAACTAGATCTAAATTGATTTCAACTATTAGATTCAAAAGAATGAACAGTTTATATTGATTTTAATCCATTGTAAAAGAGCTTTTTTTTTTTACACCTTATTTGTTTACAGTTACTTTCATCGCATACTTTCCCATGGATAAGTAGTGTCCCATTTCGCCTTCGTAATTTCCCCAGCTCTTCTCTTACAACACAAATGGTGGTGGTTCTTAGGTCAGTTGGATTAATTATGAAGACCATTTTTGTCAAGTTAAATGAAAACAAATTATAGATTATAGCCTATACAGTAATGAGTATCTGGTATTGTCAACTTAGATGAAAACAAATTATAGCTATCAGCTGTCTATACCTAACACCCTACCTAGGCCGACCCCAAATAGAAGGCCTAGAATGTCTTCGGCTCTTCGCAAATCCCAATCTATTGCTTTTCTGGTTCCTATTATCTCGGTTTTTTTTAAAATCTAGCTTTCTACATACGAATTAGCAAATTTGGATTTCATCGTGGAAGACGCAGTAGACGATATGTGTCCCCTGTTGCGCTCGAAAAGCGCATGAGGAGGCCAAAACCACGGCAACGCTTGGGCGAGCGCGACAAGGCGTGGGGCTAGGCGGGTGTGCGTGAACACGGTAGGTTAACAGGCGAGCACGTTGAAGACTAGATTTATAAATATGCACATAAGAAAGCTAGGTTTAAAAAAAATGATATATCAAAAACCAGAAAAGCAATGGATTCCGCAAACCATGAAACCACGGTGCGGCTCTGGTCTCCACATAGGCCTACGGACTGCCGCACTGGACATTAACAAACTTGTTGACCCTTCAAGCGACAAATACTCCGTACTGAGAGAGTATTTTCAATAATTAATTAAACGACCAAATTAAGAGATAGAATGTGTGCTCAATACCGACGACGGTTAAAGCTGTTACTTATTTTTATTCTTAATTATTCGTGGCTATGCTCTTTTAATCGATCTACAATATATAAAATCTATAATATAGAACAAAGCTCATCTTTATCCAAACGGTAAGATCTTCGATCAGTTCAATCAAGATGGTCAAAACTTTGCTTTAGACTGGTCGTCACCGATCAGTGAAATAGTCACCCAAAGCAGTGAACTGGTCAGGGACAAGAGGTTACTCCCGCACATATCTCTGTGTGGGTATTTATCTGACAGTTATACATAATCATTCAGAAGTTATCTCTGAAAAAGACACCGTTTGGCGGGAAAACACCTCTCGTTTACACGATGCCCTTTTGGAGAACATCTACCACCTCTTCAATCAAGATAAATAGGGGGCCAATCCACACTGCTAAAAGCATCTGGCTTGGTTTCTGTCGACGATTCGGGAACCGGTCCCCCGCCGAACTTACTTGTTGAATGAGGGATCAACCTAGGGCCCCTTTTCCGCGGAGGGTATAGCGTCCAAGGGCCTGCCGAGCTACGGGCCGAGGCTGTCGGGATGACACAACGAGCAGGGGAGGTCTTTTTTGGCCTAGTTCGGGACTCTCGCGGGGAGATGACGACCCTACGTCCAGTGATTGCACTAGTTTCCAAAGGTGGATCACTGGGTGCTTGCTCGGGGGCCCTGGGAGGTTCTAAGGACAATCTCTCGGCCTGACAACCAAGCTACTATGTGTGAGGAAAAGTAAAGAGGAGTCGAACCCTAAACTCTACGTGCGATGAGGTATTTATAGACGATTACAGCGTTACAACATTTATTACGGAGTGACGGGCCACTGTTTTCGGACGTGGGTACAGTGGGCTCAGATCGTGGCCGTACGGTCCTTCTAGCCGCCGAGTGATTAATGCCAAATCGTCTTCGTGGACCGTGCTAGGCTTTTTCGGGTTGCGCCCGAGGTCTCTCCGTTGGACCTGGTCGCTGGTCGCGTCCCCTGAGCAAGCATGCTCGGGGCGAGCTTAACCGAGGACAGAGTAGGCCTAATGCTCGGCCTACCCGAGGATCTTCCTTGGGGACACCTTCCAAGGGTGAGCATGGTCGGCGGTCGCCTGGCCGCCGAGGTACGTTGATCGCTATAGGGAATACTCAATCCCCGACAGCTAGCCCCCGAGGCTTAAGGGGGAAAAAATTGCTTCGCCGAGGTCTCCACCTTAAGCCTCCAGATTTTTAAATAGGGGATTGGAGCCCCGCGGTGAAGATCTACCGCGCCGTCCGAGCATCCCTAGCTCGGGGACAAAGGTCTCGCAGTGAGGGGCTACTGCGACGTCCGAGCAATCTTACTTGGGGAAGGGAACCTTGCGGCCAAGAGCTACCGCGACATCTGAGCAACGCTCGCTCAGGAATAAGAATCTTGCAGCGAAGAGCTACTGCAGTATCCGAGCAACACTCGCTCGGGCATAAGAGTCTTGCAGCGAAGAGCTACTGCAGCATCCGAGCAACACTCGCTCGGGGACAGGAATCTTGCGGCGAAGAGCTACCGCGACATCCGAGCGTGTTTGGTCAAGGTCCGGTCAAAAATAGCGCTTAGAGCGGAGGCGAAATCGTCGCGGTTCCTTCTCCATGAAACCTTGCGGTCACAGTTCGGCGGTTTTTTGAAATCGCGCCATTACGAGGATAGTTTTGAAAACCGCTGCGCCGGCGTCGTCTCCGTGAATGGTCGGAGGCAGTTTTTGGCCCGTTCGGCTTCTCCGCCTATAAATACCAGGCGGGAACACTTCCAGAGGTTTTTCTTCCTCCGCAACTGGCAATCAAACTTCAAAAACTTTCCAACTTTCAAACCTTCTCTTGCTCCGGCGCCCTCTCCCCCAATTTTCTCCCACGGCGAAGTTTGGCGCAAGCAAGATCACCGCGAAGAGGCTCCGGGTACTTGAAGACTTGGTGCACAGGACACGGCACATAGCGAGATCGACGGCGAAGGAGCTCTAACGCCGCGCAGCGAGCGAAGGTAAATCGCGTCGCGAGCTCTATACCATCAATGGGCTTCAGATACCCGAGAGTGAGTTTCTGGAATCCGTACTCGTGCAATGCGAGTGCGAGATCACCAACTTGAACCCTAATTCCATCCTTGTCCTGACCATCTTCTCCCACCTCTGCGAGGGCTTCGTGGGCACTATGCCCACGGCGAGTCTCTTCTTCCATTTCTACACCTTGTTCCTCACCGGTGCGACTTCTCCCACCGGTGCTCTGTACTTCCGTCTGAGGGCCAACCGACCATACGAGTACTCCTTCTTCTCCCTCAACGATTCGGTGGCCAGTTGGGCAGATTCTTGGTTCTACCTGCGGAAGGCGGAGGGGACGACGCTCTGCTACTCTGGGAAGGCAGCGCCCGACGCCGACACCCCGCGCCCGCCCGTCGCTACCGAGGAGGAGCGGTCCCTGATGGTGATCAGCGAGCTTACGAACATGGGGCTCACTGGTCAGAACATCGTCCGTGACTTCCTCAGGAACAGGGTGTCCCCTCTGAGGCGGAGGGAGCACCTTTTCTTCAAGATCTCCGGGTGGGAAGACATCACCCGAGAGGCTACCGATAAGCTCTGTGGTCTTGGGCATTGTTTGTTTTGCATGCTCTGTTTAAGCCTGTGTTGATTTCTTTTTGCTGATCGACGACAGCCCTGGGCTTCGACTGGGTGGAGAAAAGGGTTGGCGAGATGTTCAGCACCCCTAAGGGCAAGGAGCTTGAGCGTGGGCAGCAGATTCCGAAGAACGTGCTCGAGCGGAGCGACGTGGTAAGCCACTTCATGATTTATGCTCGGGGGAAGGCGTCCCGAGCTCTTCTGACACCTTTTTGCTTTCGGCAGGAGATAGTCGCTCTGGAGGCAGCAGTGGCCGAGCTTAAGCCATTGGCAGGCAGCAAGGGAGTGCTCGTTCCGGCCGCCAAGGCCAAGAAGGCAAGGGGCAAGAGATAAATCCCGCCACCGGCCTCTACTCGGCTGACGAAGAGGCGGGCGGGCTCGGCCAAGAACCCCGCGGTGAGGCATTTGGAGTTTGCCGATCGGAAGGAGGTAAGCCGCCTAAATGCTTGGATGGAGAATTACGGCCGGGATTGCTTGGAGCAGCTCGAGGAGGAGGCGAGACTGACCGAGGAAACGGTGCAAGCCGAGCAAGAGGCGTTGAGGGAGGAGCTTGCTGAGCTCAAGGCCCAGCTCAAGCAGGTTACCGAGCCCGGTGGGCTGCAGAGCCCGAGGGCACGGACGAGGATGAGGACGAGGAAGAGGACGCGTCGCCTCTCATAACGAGGCGCGGGCGCTCGAAGAAGGTGCTGGAGGCAGTCGACATGGAGAAGGTCGACCCCCTCCTGGCGAGGATCAGCCGCGCCGTGGAGGAAAAGGCTGAACTCGTGGTTGCAGCGGCGGCCAATCCGGCCGGGGATGACAACGAGGGCCTCGCTGAAGGTGAGCCTCGAACTTTGCTTTTTCCTCTTTCTCTTGTTCTCTTTTTTTTCGCACATCCTCCAACCGAGCTAACCCCACTCTGTTGATGTGGGCATAATAGCTCCTAGGGCCTTCCCAGACTGTGGCAAAATAATTGACAAGCTCCTTGATCGTGTCGTAGAGAGGGAGCTCGCCCTTATCGCCGACCGCGTGGCGGGGAGGCCGTCGAGCTGGCGGTGGCGGACGAGCTCATCGATGACGCCGGCCAAGGCGCCAAGGAACCTCCCGCCCTGGAGGGACCACATCCCCAAGGCGAGCTTCTGGCCCTCCTGAGCACAGAGGGTGCGCAGGGAGGGGAGGAGGTTGATCTCGTGGCCTTAGGCAAAAGGACCGCCCAAGAAGGTACGAGATCCCCGGGCGCACACCCTGCCCGGAGTAAGGACATGAAGCCCCCGAGCGAACAACATGCTCGGGGTGGAGCTCGCTACTGCTCGAGCGAACACATGCTGGTGGCCTTGGCGCTATCCCCGGGCGAACAACATGCCCGGGCGGACGGTGGCAAGATCTGGCGGGCGATCGCTTCGGGAGGAGGCTTGGTATCCCTAGGTGGACCTCATGCAGGGGGCGACTCGTCGTCTTGAGCGACCGCCCTCTTGGAAGGACCGAGAAGTCCCAAGCCCCCTGCCGAAGCTTGATGATCTTCGGGGGGCGGACGTCGCTAAGAATTTCCGGGACAACCTCTTCGTGCGCCTCGCTCGGGTGAGAATGCTTCTTCTCTTGTTGTCGCAGTTTCATTTCTTCGAGTCTTGGGGGTGATATCTGAGACCTTTCCTCCTGTAGGTTCTTCAAAAGACCATGGAGGATTTTGACGTGGCGACGATCACCCCCGAGGTCGTGGCCCAACTGCATGCTGACCAAGAGGCCCGGATAGTCGAGCTTGAGCGGTGGGTGGACGACCTCAAGACCAGGGACAAGCTGCTTGTGCATAGATGTCGCCAAGCCGAGAAGGGCATCGTCGAGGGCAGGGAGAGAATTCTTGGTCTCGAGCAAGAGCTTGAGCAAGAAAAACATCGCTCCCGCCAGGTCGAGGAGGACGTCACCGCCGGTAGGGAGAAGATTCTTGGGCTTGAGCAAGAGCTTGAGCAAGAAAAGCAGAACTCCCGCCAGGCGGAGAAAGTCGTCGCCGAGGGCCGGGAGAGGGTCCTTGGACTCGAGCAAGAGCTCGAGCAAGGAAAGCAACCTCCGCGATCCTTGAGTCGAAGGTGGCGTGGGCCAGCCAGTGGCGAGAGGCCACCGAACTTGCTGATCAAGGCAAGGAGGAGGTCGAGCAGCTTCGCCAAGAAGCCCGCGAAGGTCGGGAAGCCCGGCGGAAGGTGATCGACCTCGAAGCCAAGATCGACGACCTGTGACAGAAGCTCTCCGCAGCACTTAGGGCGAAGCCCGGCGCATAGAGGACTTTTTCTTTTTTTCTTTTTTCTCCTTTTTTGATGACTCCGGATGACTTTTGATTATGCTAATGGAGTGTATGCCTTTTTTTTCTTGCCCAAGGGCTTTGTCTACTGAAATGCTTTTTTTGGGCCCTTTTTGTTATTTCCTGCAAGTAACAAGCATGAGGCGGATAACGAGAGATAGGCAGATAGAAGCGTAAGGTTAGAACGAAGCATGGGCAACACAAGCCCGAAATAGGTGAGAAAAAACTTGACACGGGTAACGTAGTGCTCCAAAAGAGACAAAGGTATAATGACGAGCTAGAACGAGGTACTTGGTGAGCACTTGGTGACGGTTTTGGAAAAAACGTTAGTGTGATAGCTCGTTCCTATCAAGCCCCCGCTGCGAATGAAGGTCGTGCACCTAAGTTGCGAGCACGAGCTCGTTCGCAGGAGAGTTGAAAAAATGCGCGGCACTCTCCCGACCAAGTTACCAACTTCTCCGTATTGCGAGCATGGGTTAGGTCGGGAGAGGATAACGCACGAGGCCTCGACTTCCTTAGCACCTGGGATGCATACCCCTAACTTGCGAGCATGGCCGTAGGTGAGGAAGGACGCACGGTTGCCCGACAAAGTGCGCAACGACCAAATGCGCACGAATCGAGCTAAAACACCGGACAATTTGAAGGGAATTATCTGTATCGATCGAGATCGTCTGTGAAATTCTACTGCAGATCGTAGTCGGCTTATGGAGACTGAAGCCTCTAGCGGTGGGTTTTAGTGATTGGTCGTTGGTCGTGGTACTTTGCACGGTTGCGCGCGCACCGGCCCGATCTTAGAATGAATATGCTTGGAGCGATTGTTCCCGCCCGATGTGCTCATCCCATCACCAAGATCGTGAGGAAAGTATACCCTTGTGCGAGACTGAGTCGGCTTACCAGCGGGCAGTGACGCATTCACAAAATCTTGAAGGTAACAGACTTCACGTGGGTGAGGGAACCGAATTTTTCCTTTCTAAAAAGAAAAAACCGCGAATCTAGCGTGGGGTACAAAAGAGAGCATGAGTTTAGACAATGAGCTTGCGTAGTTGGTCGATGTTCCATAAGCTCGTGAGCACGCGACCGTCCTCCATTGCCAGGCGAACAGCCCTCGGGCGTGCTACCGAGACAACCGCGAACGAACCTTCCCACTTGGGGGAGAGCTTGTTGGCCTTCGATGTATCCTGGATTCGGCGTAGAACGAGGTCGCCGACCTATAAGGTCCAGGGCCGAATTGACTTAGCCGCGTGCCTGCGAAGAGCCTGCAGGTAGACAGCGGATCGGAGCAGCGCCCCTTTGCGCGCCTCCTCAGTGAGGTCGAGGTCGAGGCGACGCTCGAGCCCTTGGTCGACCGTATCAACCAGGTGTACCCTTTGGGATCCTAGCACGATCTTGGTGGGCAGAATGACCTCCGCACCATAAACGAGCTACAAAGGCGTCTCGCCCGTAGCTCGGCTCGCTATGGTGCGGACAGACCAGAGGACGGAAGGAAGCTCATCCACCCAGGACCCACTGTGCCGGGCGAGGTCCTTGAAGACATTGTTTTTGATCCCCTGAAGGATTTGGCCGTTTGCACGCTCGGCTGCTCCGTTACTCTACGGATGAGCTACAGAGGCGAAGTAGACCTTAGTGCCGATGTCTTCGCAGTAGGCCTGGAACAGCTCACTAGTGAAATGGGTGCCGTTGTCTTTGATGAGGCGATTAGGGACCCCAAAACACGTCACCACGTTGTTGCGGAAAAATTTCTTAGCTGATTGAGCTGAAATGGTCGATACAGGCTCGGCTTCGATCCACTTAGAGAAAGTGTCGACGGCCACGAGCAAGAATTTACAACCCCTTCGACCACGGGGGAAAGGTCCGAGGATGTCGGCCCCGTGTCGAGAATAATACATGAGAGCGGGATAGTCGAAGCCGTCTGACGGGGTGGGCCTTGCGGGCATGGGCTGCATGCCGTAAGTTGCCAGAGCGCCGGCGTCGGCTAAGGCCGTCGGCGATAATATCACGGTAGGAAGGCTTTGCTCACTGGCGTCCGAAAGGGCGAGTGAGCTCGCGACATCCTCATGGATATCTTCGAGAAGAAATCGCCTTCTTCCGAGATATGCACTTGGAGAGGACTCCAAGTGCCCCTTTCATGACAATGTCGCCTCGATCAACTTGTATGGAAGAGACCGCCTTATAATGAGAAGCTCGGCTTCTTCCTCGGCGATGTCCCATGGGCGATGTCTTTGGGCGAATGGCGTCATCGATTCGCACCATGCTCGAGGGAAACATTACCACCCGTCTCGGTGCCTCCTCTCTGAGGGAATGGAGGGCTTGAGCGAGATGCTCGACGCGCGCCGGTGGGGTGGGCATCCGGGGTTGCCTCCTCTGAGAGGAATGGAGGCTTGTGCAGATGCTCGACGGCGCCCTCGGTGGGGCGGGCATCATGAGAACCGACCTTGGAAAGGTGATCGGCCAGGTAATTGTCCTTCCTAGGGATGTAGAGTACTTGAAATTTCTAAAGTACCGCTCCATCTTCCTCACTTCAACCAAGTAAAGCGCCATTGAGTGATCGGAACAACGATACTCCTTGTTAACTTGGTTGATGACCAACCACGAATCGCCCTTCACAGTTAGTCAATGGACTCCGAGCGCCTTGCGCTCATAGCCCAGCCAAGAGGCCTTCATACTCCGCTGCCGTTGTTGGTCGCAAACAAAGTGCGCTTGAATGAGCGTCTTGGAGCTGATCCTTGAGGATACCAACACGACACCGACCAAGCGCTTTCAGCTCGGGACCTGTCGAAATACATGGTCCAATGACCATCTTCTGGACCCGGGCTTCGGCGGTGGGTGACCGGTTGCCCATTCGCCACGAAGTCCGCGGGATCCGGATTTAATCGCCGGCGAGCTAAGAAGTGGATATCGAACTCGGCGAGCTCCATAGCCCACTTCGCTATCCGACCGCCGGCGTCTTGGTTTCTTAGGATCTCCCTAAGTGGAAAACTGGTCAGGATGACGATCTTGTGAGCTTGAAAGTAGTGGCGCTGACTCTCGAGGCAACGGCATGGCCGAGTACAATAGTTTCTGGACCTCAAGGTACCGCTACTTGATCTGCGCAAGACCTCGGCCGGCGTAGTATATTGGTCGGCTGCGCCCCGCCGCTCGGCCTTGACCGCTACGCTCTTGGGGGTTGCCACGAGATCTGATAGAGCGCCTCCCGACCTCGGTGTGGCCAAGACAGAGGGCTGGGCAGTACCGCCAGCTCCTCGAAGAGCGGTTAGCTTCTTCAGATCACATAAAGCCCTCGTGGCTCTCTGAGCGCCTTGAAGAAAGGCGTCTGCGCTTAGCCCGACCGAAATAAAGCGACTCAGAGCCGCCATGCGTCCGATCAAGGCCTGGACCTCCTTTACACAACTCGGAGGCCGCATCCTTTCGATGGCTTCGATTTTCTCCGGGTTGGCACCGATGCCCTGTGGGCCGATGAGATAGCCGAGCACCTTGCCCACTTTCACCCCAAAGACACATTTTTCCGGGTTAAGCTTTATTCGGTGTCTATTGAGATTACAAAAGGTCTCCTCGAGGTCGGATACGTGACCCAAGGCGAGCTTACTTTTCACCACAATATCATCTACATACATCTCCAGGTTCCGGCCTATCTGGTCCTGGAAGGTCTTCTGCGATCGTTACCGAAAGGTCGCCCAAAGATTCCGCAGATCGAAAGACATGGTCGTAGCGTAATCGCGTCTTGAACGACGTGATGAAGGAGGTCTTCTCTTCATCCCCAGGGGACAAGCTGATTTGGTGATAGCCCGAATAGGAATCCAAAAAGCTCATCACCTAGAACTTTGCCGCCGCGCGTCGACCAATTTGGTCTATGCGCCAGCAATGAAAGTTATCTTTCAGGCGAGGCTGTCAGGCGGTGCAGATCGACACACGCGCCATTTGCCACCCTTCTTTTATAATGACCGAGTTCTTGCACCACTCCGAATGCTCGACTTCTCTCGACGGCTGGTCTTAAGGAGTTTGTCGAGTTCATCCGGATGATCGCTTGCTTCTCTCCGGGGAAAACGCTCGAGCCAGCGCATGAGTTTTTATTAGAGGCGAACAAGCTAGCTTGTGCTCGATTACTTCCTTGGGACTCGGGCATGTCTGGACGGTTCCCTGCTTAACACGTCAGCGCTCTTCCGGAGGAAAGTAATGAGCTCGAGTGCCTATTTGGGATCTAAGGAAGATCCCAAATGAAAAACCTGGTCGGGGTCTGGCCGCTAACGGACCGCCTTGGTACCTCCTCCGGGCTGGAGGGCAACTTTGGGCTGGGAATGCATCGGCTTTTGGACAGGGCCACGCTGAGGCAGCTGCTCGACCATGTCGAGCGACTTCTCATCGTAGTTTAGGGCCGCCCTATGGTCCCCCTTGATGGTGATGACTCCTTTCGGACCGGGGACCTTCAGACACTGATAAGCATGATGCGTGGCGGCCATGAACTTGGAGAGGGCCAGCTTGTCGAGGATGGCATTGTAGGCCGACTTGAAGTCAACGACCTCGAAGTTGATCATCTTGGTCCGGAAGTTGTTGAGACTTCCGAACGTCACGGGCAGGACGATCTAGCCAAGAGGCTTGATCGAGGTGCCCGGGACGATCCCGAAGAACGGAACGGCTATGCTCTTGATCTTGGACCGAGGAACTTGCATCTCGTCCAGGACCATAACCGTATGAAGTCCAGGGAGCTCCCGCCATCGATGAGAACCCGGCCCACTTTGGCATTGCTGATGGTCGGGCTCACGGCCAACGGGAGCTTCTGAGGCTTGGTCATTCCAAGGGGACAATCATCCTTGGAGAAAGTAATCATACGGACCACTTGAGTCTGTTGCAGACGCGTGGCTTGCCCTGGGCGATGTGGCAAACCTCCCGTGCCGCCTCCTTCAGGTCCCTGTGGGATTTGTACGCCGAGGAGCCCCTGAATATGCGGCTATGTGGTTGTGGGGCTCCTGGTACCCCATATCATCGTCCTCGTCCGCAGGACCTTTGCCCTTGCCGTTCTCCCCTTTTCCCGGGAGCGTGGGCATGGGACCTTGGCCGTTGTAGAACTTCTCTAGGCGGAATGCCAAGGTTCGGCAATTGCGAAGGTCGTGCCCGACCGCCTGGTGGAGCGGGCAATAGCGGTCGTCCGAAGGAGCACTCCTTCCATCGTGACCTTGGTCACCGTGACCCCGGCCGTTGCGACCTTGGTCGTTGTGCCGCGGAGGTGGCCAACCCCGCCCGCCCTCGAACTGCCGAGCTGGCGGAGTCCGCAGAGAATGATGCTCGACGGCGGCCACCATGCCCGGGGCATGCGACCTTTTCTTCTTTTTGATCTTCTTCTCCATGGAGCCCGAGTGCTTTTTGCTCGAGGAGCCTTCGAGGCCCGGTTGAGGCGGCAGCTTGCCCTCATCCAACATCCTTTTCCATTGGACCGCCTCGTCGGCATTCGCGTAACGATCGGCCATGCAGAACAGCTCGTTGGCCGAAAGGTCGGGATGGATCTCCAGGTCTTGCGTGAAGCAAACGTCGCGGACCCCGAACTCGAAAGCCCGGACGACCGCCTCATCCGAGATGGTCGGAATGGAGTTCCACACCTTGATGAATCTTTGGACGAAATGCCGCAAAGATTCTTTCTCGGTCTGGATCAACCGCTCAAGGTCACACTCGTTGCCCGGACGAGTGTAGCAGCTCTGGAAATTCGCGTGGAGTGCCTCGCAAAGTTGCCCCCACGAGCGGATCGACCCTTCCTTTTGATTAAAGAGCCACATCCTGGCGGAGCCGTCGAGGACCATGTTGAGGTAGTTGGCCATGACACCCTCGTCCCCCCTAGCCGCCAGGATGGCGGTGGAGTAGATTGACAGGAACTCGTCCGGGTTCTGAGTTTCATTGAACCACTCGATGTTGCCAGGCTTGAACTTGTTTCGCCACGAGACGCCGCGGAGGGATTGAAAACTCGGCATCCGAACGCCGGTTGTCGCGGCGACCCGCCGGCGTGGCGACCGGATTGCCGGCGTTACATGGTCCTCCACAGGCAAGTGAGACGAGAGAATACGTCTCCATGCTGCGTGATGACAGAAAGCGACCGAGGTGGAACACTCGGTATGCTAGTGGGTGGACGGGGCACACCCCTGAGCCTGCGAGGCCGTCCGGAAACCACTCTGAACGTCCTCACGGTGCCGATCTTGCATCCCGCGGCCCTCCCGAGCAGGACTTCGGGAGACGCCACGATGGGAGCAAATAGGGGAATGACGTTTATGGCCCCGGGAAACACTCCGGGGCTTCTCCACGCCAGGGGACCCTAGGAGCCCCATGTCGGCGGCGAGCTTTTCCAAATTTTCAGCCACGACCTCCCCATGGTCGCCAGTCCGCTGCCCCGAGAAATCTCGAAGCTGCGCCGATCAATCGCCATGGCGGCCTTGCACGCTCGGCGCTTTGGGGAGCGACGGGCGACCTTGGGCCGTGGTCGAAAGTGCATCTAGGCCCCTCAAAGAGTTTTGGTGATTTATGGCAACACAATTACGTATACTAACGATGCGAGTGAGATTCTGTCACGATGATCAAGGCGATATCATTGTTGGAAAAGCGTATTGGAGATCCCCACCATATTTAAAATTTGAAAAGGCGGCATCAAGACTTCGATTGTATATCTTTTATTTTATTGAGTTTAAGGATAGCCGTACTATTAAGGGGGATCTGACGAAAATCGCTTCTAGGATATGCTTGTGCTCATAGAATGAAAATTGCATCTCAAAAGAATTTTAAAAGCGAAGGCATTTTCTATCAAAGGGTACTCCTAGCCGAGGAGGTCGGTGAGTATATCAGGACATTAAGTCCGGACACTCGGGGCCAGGGTCCTCTGTTGGTTTCTCCGTAAGTCCGAGTATCTGGACATTTAGTCCGGACACTCCGGGTTATTGTTCGAGTATCCGGGTTATTGTCCTGAGTATCAGGAGATTTTGTCCTGACACTCGGGTTCACCCTCTCGCTTGGAAAATGGAGTTAAGTCAGGACACTTTGACTAAATGTCCTGATAGTCCGGACTTTATGCTAGACACTACAGAACGGTTGGATTTTGGGTGAGCTATTTAAACCCTCACTCCAAATCTAACTGCACACCTCATTCATTGCAAAGATTCAAGTCTAAAGCTCTCTCTCCACTCTCTCAAGTTCTAGCTTCTTTCTCCCACTTAAATCTTCGATTTGATTTGCATCTTTGGGGAGAAAGAAGGGATTCAAGTGCTTTGAGCTTGCTTGTTTGATTCTTGAGCACAAGTTTCATCCTCCAAGTTGATTTAGCGGCGATTTATTACTCTTGGAGTTTGAAGGGCTCCTAGACGGCAAGGAGTCACCAGAGCCTCCAAGACTTCGTGTGGAGAGCCTCGATTACGCTTAGAAGGCAAGTCTAGCCTCCGAAAGGAAAGAGGCAAGAAGTGAAGACCCCATGCAGTGCTTTGTGCAACACCGGAGGAAAGGGGTCAAGAGGGACTCGGGCTTTGTGCCTCCTCAAGCGGAGACGAGGATTCCCTTCAAGAATCCGAACTCGTAAAAAATTTGTTGTCTTTGTGTTCTTCACTTGCTTGTGCTAGGGTTTGTAGTTCTTGGAACTTTTGGTGCCCTACTTTGTCTCAGTGTTTGGCTCTAGATCTATATTTTCCTCAGGTACCTGACATCATTTAGAGTATTTGTATTCAGCTAGATTGTTAAAAACTTGCAAAGATTTAAAATTTCATTTCGAGGTCACCTGTCCGGACTATCTGGACATTTAATCCGGACTATCCGGACATTTACTCCGGACTATCCAGAGATTTTGTCCGGACACTCCGGGCTTGATCCTCGGGGAATTTTATTTAATTGCAAATTTTTTAATACGCCTATTCACCCCCCCTCTAGGCGACATATCGGTCCTTTCACGGTCGCGCACGTGCTCCGGAGAGCGATGCTCGCTAGGTTCTTCGCGGGCCGGGTCTCCAGTCCTGGCATCCGCCCTCCCGCTGGCTTGGCGACGGACGGTCGTCAGGGTCCTATCCGGGGACAGCTCCAGACGGTTCTCATCAGCCTCGCGCTGGTAACGACGAGAAGTCTCTGGAGACCGAACCTCGTGAACCTCTTCCCTTCCCGCTATATTGACACTGCGGGAGCACCAGGACCGCGAGGGCGACACCGTGGCGTCACCATGCGCCACGGTCCCCCGGCTGCACTCGGGACGGTCAGGGATGTCCGGACCGTCGCGGAGGCCACCAGGTTCCTCCTCATCAACGAGGGTATCACGCCGCGAGCGGAGGAAACGCTCTCACGCTGTAACTACTGGGGAAAGACTCCCGGTTTCGATGTGGCCTTCTGGATCAGCCACACCAGCCACGCCATCGCTGGCGTAGTACACGTCATCATCCTCCACGTCGTCGAAGACGCAGAGGTCTTGATTGTCTTGAGAATTCGGCATCCTCAGGGATTCTCCGCAGAAGGACTCAGTCGATCCCCACGGACGACGCCAGCTGTCGATGATTCGGGAACCGGTCCCCCACCGAGCTTACTTGTTGAATGAGGGATCAACCTAGGCCCCCTTTTCTGCAGAGGGTATAGCGTCCGAGGGCCTGCCGAGCTACGGGCCGAGGCTGTCGGGATGACACAACGAGCAGGGGGAGGTCTTTTTTGGCCTGGTTCGGGCCTCTCGCGGGGGAGATAACGACCCTACGTCCAGTGATTGCACTAGTTTCCAAAGGTGGATTACAGGGTGCTTGCTCGGGGGCCTGGGAGGTTCTAAGGACAATCCTCCTGGCTACCAGCAACCAACTGCTATGTGTGAGGGGAAAAGTAAAGAGGAGTCGAACCCTAAACTCTACGTGCGATGGGGTATTTATAAACGATTACAGTGTTACAACATTTATTACGGAGTGACGCGCCACTGTTTTTGGACGTTGGTGAAACTGTTTCCTTGCTTTTCGCCATGCCGCGACGTGGGTACAGTGGGCTCAGATCGTGGCCGTACGGTCCTTCTAGCCGCCGAGTGATTAATGCCACGTCGTCTTCGTGGACCGTGCCTGGCCTTTTCGGGTTGCGCCCGAGGTCTCTCCGTTGGACCCGGTCGCTGGTCACGTCCCCCGAGCAAGCATGCTCAGGGCGAGCTTAACCGAGGATGGAGTAGGCCCGATGCTTGGCCTACCCGAGGATCCTCCTTGGAGACACCATCCAAGGGTGAGCATGGTCAGCGGTTGCCTGGCCGCCAAGGTACGTTGATCGCTGTAGGGAATACCCAATCCCTGACAGTTTCTTTGAAGAATAAAATTTATTTTGGAATCATTCACTCCATCTGATCATCATCTCGATCCTTCATAGTACATGCTATTTTTGTTCATAGTAAGGCATGAACTCTGTAGATATTAAGAATGAATAAAATTTAGTTTTTTCTCTCTCTAATATTTGTGTCCACTGCCTCAGTTTCGTACATCTCCGACACCTTTTCTCTTGTTACAATAGTATAAATGGACTAGATCTGAACTAACACGAATCGCAAATTGCCTTGCAAGGTACGACGCCCATGTCTATGTTTCAGTTGTATGGGTTTTTATATATGCCTCAAGGAACAGCCATTGCTAAGCAGTTTGGTTTACTTGGCATGTTAATTCAATCCCATTTCTTTGATTTTGCAAGATTTTTTTATTATTTAACCCTTTTTAAAAATTATTTTTATTGATTACCTCTCACTTGACTTATTTTCAAATCTAATTTTTTTAACCACGTCGCTGGTCAACAACACTATCGTGCCATTTATCATGACATGATCAAGTCCTATTACTCTATACTGATTGGCGCCGCAGTGTTGTTTTGCTACACCACAACCAACAGTGTGACAAAAAGGGTCATTTATTATGGCTCAGAGCTAGACTTAACCCGTAGCGTAGCAGTGTAATTTGCCACGTCACGGGTGTTCATTTGCGAACAGAGAAGAAGTTGGTACAAGTGTGCAACCAGCGCGAGGATCGTCAGATTCAACACATCTCGGCGATATTGGCAGAAGCTTTGGGGTGGAGGTAAGAACCATTAATTGGACTTCGTAACTCTTTTGACCCCTAGTTTCCCAGCATTTGCTAAATTCTCTCAAGCGTTCTATCACCAGATCGAGGAGCGGACAATAACGTAGTTGCACGAAGATCCGAGTGGATGCAGGGCCGTTCCTGGGCCAGGGCAATAGGGGCGACGGCCCAGGGCCCCCGAGAGCTAGGGCCCCCCGCCCCCCCGGCCCAACTCCGCCCAAGGCGCAAGGCCCAGTCGCCCAGACGCCATCGCCCGATAGCAGTGCTTATCATCTGTGACTCTGGCCTCCTCGGTTCCTCCCCCCAAAATCCAAATGCGAATCCCTAATCCCCAATCCCGTTCGGCGCCGATCCTCCCCCAAATCTCAAATCTCCAATTCCCAATCCCTCTCCCCGTTGCATGCCATCACTGCCTTCCCTTCCCTAGGCGGCTTGGCAACGGCAACTCACTCGGCAAGCGCAGCTCACCAGCACCACCAATTTATGGAGACTTGGAGAGGATGCAGACGAATCTCGCTCCGTCGCTCGGCTGCTACGTCCGACGAATCCCGCTCCGCTCGACGGCCGCTCGGGCTCGGCGCCTCGGCTCCTCTGCCTCCACGCAAACAGCCGTCGGGCGTCGGCCCGTCACAGCCGCGGCCGCAGCGGCGCAGGCGCGCAGCCGGCCAGCCGCCCTCGGCCCTCCGCAGCTCCACTCCGCCCCAGTCGGCCAGTCCCCACCAGGAGCAGGCGAGCAGCCGGCGGCCGGCCCCACGCAGTGACGGGTGACGCAGACGCAGTCGCCGCGACGCCGCCGCCCACCGAGTCACCGACGCCGCCCTCGGCTCGACGCCTCGAGCCCTCGACCCTCCGCTCGGCGCTCAACCGCTCCTCCGGTCCTCCTGGTCTGGTAGTCTGAAGTCTGGTGCTCTGGTTCTGGTAGAGTGGTAGTCTGAAGTCTGGTGCTAAATGCTAATGACTAATGAGTGCTGTTACTGCTGTAGGGCTGGCCGGCTGGGTTCTTGATTTGCTTCAATTCAAATAGCGACAACAGCAGTTTATGTGGATAGAGATGCTAACAGCAGCAGTACTAAGCCCTCAATCAAGGAGTGTTGTGAGGGTTTCTTCTGCCCACGCGGTCTTACTTGCATGCTGCGTGAGTTATTTCAACAAATCCCATGAACTGTCCTCATTGTCAAATAATTTGAGCAGCGAAACCAGATATAACCTTGTGAAATGACTTGAGTTTTGTGTTTTACTGTAGCTTGTCCATTGGGCTCATACTGCCCGCGTGCCAAAGACCCAAAGTGAACACAACCACTGGCCTTTGTGAGCTGTAAGATGTTTTCACGTGTAGTTGTTTCGCATTTTGTTTCCTGATAAACAAATCCAGAATGCCAAGTAGCTAAATTGCTGAACTTTGATCAGATACAAGTATCAGATAACTCCAAACTCAACCAATGGTTGTGGTGGTGCTGACGTGTGGGCTGATTTTGGGAGCACTGAAGAAGAGATGAATAGATGGTTGGACTATGCAATTAGTTTTATTTTCATCTTATTTCTAAAATGTTCTACTACTTATTGTATTAGAAAAATCATTATTTATATTGTACAAAAACATATAATATTATGTTGTTTGCATCCTTGAGTGCATGTTTTCTGATTATATGCTCATTCTGGCAGATGCATGGAGGCAACTCCAAGTTTGGCTTGTGCAAATAAGTGTGTATTTTGTTGGAGGCATCACACTGACACAAATCCTGTTGGGAAGAGTTGGAAGTGGAAGATGGATGATCCTCTTTACATTGTTAATACTGCAATTGACCAACACATAAAGATGGATGATCTTTTCATCAAGTCTCAAGCATGATCTTCTATACAAGTAATATTTCTTTCTTCCATAGACCATAATTCATGTTATCTTTAAATTATTGAACATATTAGATATTGATATATATATAGCTGTGTTCTATGTTTTTTTAGACTATAGGGCCTCTATTTTTGACTTTGCCCTAGGGCCCCCAAAATGTTTGGAACGGCCCTGAGTGGATGAGATTCCGAAGTAGATGCAGCTGTCCAGTTGGCTGGCTGGTCGAGAACTTGAGATTATCAGAATCCAAGTGCCGTTTCTTATATATCTGTGCACGGATGTAGGAATCTAAGCTCGCTCATATGTCTTCTTCTCTTCCCAGTTCTCTGCGGTTTCTTGGCCTGTGACCTGCTCGAGTTGTTCGCGACAAGTTTGTCCTCATTGCTGTGAAGCCTTACTCTTGGAGCACCCTGACTTGAAATGGAAACATTAAGAAACAGTACAGCTTACCAAGTAAATGAACTCATCACAGTCCCCCGTACAAACACAGATCGATATATTGTCGCCAGGACGAGCGACTTCTCAGGCTCCTCGGTGATGAGCTATATATAGAGGTGCAGTACAGTTCTATCATCACAAACGCTATTAAAATAAAGTTTTTTTAAGATAAACGTTCGTCTTAAACATCATGTAGTTAGGCCCTGTTTGGGACAGCTCCAGTCTCAGCTCCAGCTCAGATCTGAAACTTATAGGCTAAAATAAAGTGAATTAAGTTTATATTTTTAGTCTAAAATGTAAACAAGATGATATACCTAAACACTCTTAATGTACTCACAGCTCCAGCTCCAGCTCCATAAATTTCTGGAGCTAGAAATACCTTGCTCCACCAACTCCACAGATTTTGGTGGAGCTGGAGCTGTCCTAAACAGGGTCTTAAACTCAAAATTTATTGGGTAGCTCCAATTGTCGTGCACGCATGCAATGCACTGGCCGGGCCTACCTACTGTCAGATCGCAGTGCGCACTACACATTGGATCCAGATATTTTGTACTACTCTACTACCAGTTAATTTATTAGAGATATTTTGTACTACTCTACTATCAAATAAAATATAAATAAGTAATATTTAACCTGATCCATCCAATCGAAAGAATGAACCATCGCTATCGAATAATTCATTGGGCCGTAAAGAACTACGGTGGAGCCGTGGGCAGCATTTAGGCTTGCCCATTTGGGCCAAAAGCTGACATGAGATTTTGGGTTGGGCCCAAGCCGAGCCTCGGAATCCGCGGTAGGCAAGGCACTCGCTTCTCTCTCTCTTTTTGTTGGGCGTCTCCGAGTAGTTATAAATTTATTAAAGATATTTTGTACTACTCTACCCCTATCAGATAAATTATAAATAAGTAATATCTAATCTGATTCACCGAATCGAAGAATTCATTGCGCCGTAAAAGAGCTACCGTGCAGCCGTGGGCAGGATTTGGGCCAAAGCTGCTCCAGCGCGGCGTTTGGACATGTGATTTTGGGTTGGGCCAAAGCCGAGCCTCGGAATCCGCGGTAGGCAAGGCACTTTGCTTCTTTCTCTCTTTTTATCGGACGTCTCCGGAGACTTCTCTCTATTGGATGACTGTATCGCGGACACCCCGGAATGAAACATCAAATGTGTGCGAATGGTATCATTTGCTGAAGTCTGTAGAATTTTTTTTTAATAATACATTTTTTATTCAAAATTTCAAAAATATACCACGAAAAAAAACAATTACAGAAATATACCCCTGTCGCCCGTTGGTTTGGCGACAGGCCTCCTGTCGCCAAACCAAAGGGCGATAGGAGGCTATTCCGCAGATCAGTGCGGAGATGTGGCGTTTTTAGCATCGTTGATCGTGCGACGTAGCCTCCTGTCGCCCGTTGGTTGGGCGACATTTATATGTCGCCAAACCAACGGGCGACAGGGGTATATTTCTGTAATTGTTTTTTTTCGTGGTATATTTTTGAAATTTTGAATAAAAAATGTATTATTAAAAAAAATAATTCAAGTCTGTAAGGTGTTCGTCAAGTTTTCTCTCTCTCTCTCTCGTACGGTTTTGTGAGATATTAACGCAACTTTCAGACAGGTCTTGCGATTGAGGCCGGCAGGACTCACTTTTCATAATCTGATCTTCTGGTGCAGCAGTATTGTAGTTTTTGCGTGTGACCATTTGGGAGTATCATAAACTTGGGTCCTGTCTGTTCGCTCCAAGGCGCAAGCAACGGCCAACGGTGGCGTCTGCCGGCCGGTCATACTCAGATATATTTGGATCAACTGCCGGCGTGCGCATTATACAAAATACAAACCATGACCTGCTAATTAAGCCTGCTCAACTTAGACACGATTCAGCCATGCCAAATGTCAGACTGACACTTCGTAGAGCCCAAAAACAAAATCACACCACAGTGGCTTAGTCGAGATGATCCATCGCCGTATTTCTGGTTAGTTTTAGAGCTCTTTTATAGTACATTAAATTCAATATGAACTGTTTATTCTTTTTATTTTAATAATTTAGATTAGTTAGAATTTATTTAGACTTCCTCTGATAGCAGAATAATAAAATACTTTTAACAAATCTACGGCTATATCTAATTTCTACTACCTACTATACACTACCAGGTGATGCAACGTAAAATTTCTCTAGTTTTAACAGATAATCAGGAATTGATAGTTCACCTTCTCTTGTCTCACCTCTCGGATAGGGCGGAAGGCATCCTCCTACAGTCCTCGAACATGGCAACACATCCTCCAATGCTCGCTGGCGTTGCCGTGGCGCCAACTACCTCCCACACTCACTAGGTGCAGCAGAGGATAGGCGTCGGCTCTCGCGCCTTCTGTAGTAAGGAAGGGATCAATTTTGCAAATACATACATAGTGAGGTTAGACTTGTTTTTTTTTAAAAAAAAAGGAAAAAAGATATATTGGACTAAATAAGTGATGATTTCCAGGGAACTACGCTCAGGCCTTGAACATGCATCATCACACATATTCAAATGCATAATTGATGTTGTTGATACGCAGATGCAAAAAGATTTTTCAGATATGCCTCCAATGCAAAACGATTTTAAGATGTTACATGAATATTAAAACATAAATAAAGAGTAGATAGTGATTATCTGCCCATTCACTTGTTTCAAAATTTATACAACTTTCTTAGTGTTAGCTTATAGTCAGATAGGTTTATCTAGATGTACAAGAAAGATCGCTAGCGCAACATGTACATGTAGCATTTTTTCAGAGCATGCCATTAATTTGACTGAACCAGACATCATCAAACATTGAGATACTTCATGACATAATTTTTCTCTACCCTACAAGTCTCACCATTTTGGAAATCTCGGCAGAGATCTCCTGCAGGCGTTTTTCCAAACAAAATTTACAGGAAACCAAACTAAACAAAGTTCAAGTCAGTCCATTAATTTGACTAAACCAGACATCATCAGACTTCGATATATTTCATGACATTTTTTTCTCTACCCTGCACCAGGGTTCAAAATCTCACCATTTTGGAAATCTTGGCTAATTTCAGATTTTGGCAAAGGGCGAGATTCCAAATCTGGGTAGAATAAAAAAATTCGAAATTGCTACAGTAATTAAAAAATCGGTTTGGATTGAAATTGCCACAAATACAACTGGTTTTGATGTATTTTGGACCGGGTTTCACTCTAAATTTTTTGTGGAGAATTGTATGACTTTTATAAGGAATATATTTGAAAATTTTGCAAAAAAAAACATATACAAATTAATAGATCTTTGATTTGGTGGAAATTGTCATGAGTATTGGACCAAGCAATGTGTATTGAGGAGCTTTGGTGGAAGTTGGAACACGTCGTTCTTTTATTGTTTTAAGCCTACTGTTCTATGTGCAGCCCGATATGGAGATTGTTACTTATTGTTATCAAATGGCATGCTGCTTTGCATGCAGCATCGGCGTTTCCGTCCTTTGATAGGATCAAATTGAGGGCCAGCATCGGGGTTTCCGTCATAGGATCAAATTGAGGGGTATATCTAAATAAACATGACAAATGAAAGAATTTATTACAAGTTTTTGTAAGCTGCACTTCTTTGAGCCAACAAACTGGCACACAAGTTAAAATAAAATTTAATTAAAATATATGTGTCTACGAAAAGCAGAGCGTTTCACACCATCATGGTAGCTATATATGAGCCAGACAATACGCAAAAAAGAAAGTTTAAATGTACCTAACTTTATGAATAGTTCAAATTTAATTAAAACTACCCACTAGTATACTTTATGTCGTCTGTATCAATTTTATTTCATATTTATCATTTATGATCACAATATATATTGATTGCTGTCAAATGTAAGTGTTAGAATTCGAAACACTGTTGAAATGCCGCCGAAATTTGTAAATTTAAGATCTTTTATGTGTAAATACTTAGTATTTTGTATTAAAACAGATAGAAAATATAGATAAATGCTTGCATGATTTTTCGTATTTTTTCCAATTTTTCTAGCCTCGGGAAACTATTTCACAGGTGGATCAAAATGGCTAAAATTTTGGTTATTTTGGCCAAAATTTTGGTTTTTCTGGTCTCAAATTTTCTAGATTTCAAATTTATTTTTTATATTTTGTTTATATTTTGACTGAAATTTTAAAATATCACCAAATTTTAAATTTCGGCTACCCTCAAACCGTGGTACAAAACGAAATTTAAAACCTCGCCAAACTCCCTACATAACCCATTCCACAGGTAGCTAGTTATCTCCATATCGCCTCACTAGGTTACGTAGTAGCATTGAGCTAGCACAAAATGAACCTTCACGTGGCCACAGTCGCTTCCCTCCTGGCTCTGGCCGCGACGGCCGGCGCCGTCACGTTCGAAGCTATGAACACGGCGGCTAACTCGTCTGGCGGCCAGAGGTTCGACCAGGCCGTCGGCCTCGACTACGCGAAACAGGTCCTCTCCAACGCCTCCACCTTCATCTGGAACGATATATTCAACCAGCCCACCGACGCCGACCGCAAGCCCTTCGACGCCGTCACCCTCTTCGTCAAGGACATCCCCGGCATCGCCGTCATCAGCAAAAATAACGGCAGCATCTACCTCAGCGCTCAGCACGTCGGCGGCTACCCCGGCGACGTCAAGACCGAGGTAATCAATGCGTAGCGAGCTAGCTCTCCTACCCATGCACAATACAGACATGGTAGCTAATAGTTTCCAATGAATTACATCTTTGCTCTCGTGATGCCGTACGTACTAGGTGACCGGCGTGCTGTACCACGCGGTGACGCGCGTGTGGCAGTGGGACGGCCAGGGCAGCGCGAAGCCCGGGCTCATCAAGGGGATCGACGACTACGTGCGGCTGAAGGCGGGGTTCGCGCCGGGGGACTGGGTGCAGCCGGGGCAGGGCGGCACGTGGGACCAGGGATTAGACGTGACGGCGAGGTTCTTGGACTACTGTGACTCCCTGCATCCGGGGTTCGTCGCGCAGCTGAACTCGAAGATGAAGGACAGCTACAGTGACGATTTCTTTGCTCAGATTCTGGGGAAGAGCGTGGAAGACCTGTGGCAGGACTACAAGGCCACATATGGTAAGGAGCAAGTGTACACCAGTACCCCCAATCTATTTTTAAATTAGTAAAAATTACTCTCCCCGTTTACTCTAAAATGCATCCCAATATGTATTTTCCACCTTCCCAATGCATGTAGTATTTTTCCAAATGCAGTTTAAATTAGTAAATAGTACTATCTCCTATCACAAATGCTTATCGTTTGGATATATAGTTGCATCAAACTTTCAAAATATCTTAAATATTTTGAAAATATTTAAATTAGATACATGAAAATCATACATATGGATTTGTCTTGAAAGGTATTTTCATAATATTATATTTTTATTGGATTTTATAAATATATTATAATAAAAATGAGTAGTCAAAGTTACGTATTTACAAAACATGTCGATGGCCAAAACGTGTATTTGTGCATGGAGGGAATATAATACTTTCCACATCCCAATGCATGTAGTTCCATTTAGCTCCGTTCTTGTGCTGGATATAGTGTTAATAGCCGAGTGTAGCGCTATCTTTGCGTCACATCACCTGCAACGATGCAACGTGTAAAATTTAGAAAATTTAGTCGTATTTTTTTTTAAAAAAAGGGCCAATGGGACCCGTTGGCGAATCTATGAGCTGCTATAAACCTTCGATGAATCTGTGTTTTGTTTAGAAAACCGTGATTAGGACCCGCCAGCGAATCTATAAGTTGCTATAAACCTTCGACGAATCTGTGTTTTTTAGAAAACCACGGCTAGTTTTTTTTACGTAATTTGGGAAATTTGGTCTTATTTTCGGTTTTCGTATTTTTTTAAAAAATGGGTCATTAGGACCCATCGACGAATCTATGGGCTGCTATAAAATTTTGACAAATCTATGTTTTTTTTAGAAAACCGTAGTTAAGACCCATCGACGAATCTATGGGCTGCTATAAACCTTCGATGAACCTGTGTTTTTTTTAGAAATTCGCGGTTGCTTTTTTTATGTATTTTCGATTTTCGTGTTTTTTTAAAAGGTCGCTAGGCCCTGTTGACGAATCCGTGGGCTACTATAAACCTTCGACAAATCTGTGTTTTTTTATTGAAACGTATTTTTTTAGTTCGCTTCTCTAAAAACCGCTGACATGAGCTAAACATAAACTGTAGAGGGACCTAAAGAAATTTATTTTTTTCTGGGGTCCATTCCGCTAAAAACCACTAGGAGGACCTAAATGTAAACCGTGGAGGAACCTAAATGTAATTTTGATATTTTTTGGGTCTATTTTATTAAAAAAACTGCCAAAAGAATCTAAACGCAGTTTCTAATTTTTCAGAGGGTCTCTACGAGACCGGTGACGTGGCATCGGCCAGGAGGCTCCAATCCTCACCACTTTAATATATAGTACAAGGTTGATCTGCGCACTACGTTGCGCCGGTTGAATTTCGATAGCATGCGCTCGAAAAAATAAAGCTGGAGGACTCGTACGCGAATATACGAAACTATAGGGTTCTTTCTGTAATACATGTTCGCAAAACCACCCATCGGTGAAAAATAGTCTAGAGTAAAATGGGTGAAAAATTATTAGAGATGACAACCTTCTTTTGTCGAGCCTAATACTCTACACGCTCACCGAGTAATAATACATGTTTAAAAAAATATCACAGATCGAGATGGAAAATCGAGTTGGGGAAAAAGTGTAGAGATAGAGCTGCACACATATCTCTAGTGATGAAAACATTTTTTCTGGGAAAAACGGAGAACCCAACCGCGAATACAAAAACTAATACATGTTCACAAAACCACCCACCGGTGGAAAATAGTCTAGAGGAAAAAGGGCGAAAAATTATTAGAGATGACAACCTTCTTTTGTCGAGCCTAATACTCTACACATTCACCGAGTAATAATACATGTTAAAAAAAATATCAGAGATCGAGATGAAAAATCGATTTGGGGAAAAAGTGTAGAGATAGAGCTGCACAAATATCTCTAGTGATGAAAACATTTTTTCTGGAAAAAACGGAGAACCCAACCGCGAATACAAAAACTATGGATTTTTTTAAACAGGAAAATAAAGGCGAATGACCCGTACGCGAATATACGAAACGATAGGGCCCTTTTTGCAAAACCACCAATCGAAGGGACTGGATGTAATTTTTTATTTTCGCAAAATCACCCACCGGTCAAAAATAGTCTAGAGGAAAAAGTGCAAAAAATTATTAGAGATGACAACCTTCTTTTGTCGAGCTTAATACTCTACGCGTTCACCGAGTAATAATACATGTTCGCAAAATCACCCACCTGTGAAAAATAGTTTAGAGGAAAAAGGGCAAAAAATTATTAGAGATGACAATATTCTTTTGTCGAGCCTAGTACTCTACGCGTTCACCGAGTAATAATACATGTTTAAAAAAATATCAGAGATCGAGATGGAAAATCGAGTTGGGGAAAAAGTCTAGAGATAGAGCTGCACACATATTTCTGGTGATGAAAACATTTTTTTCGGGAAAAACGGAGAACCCAACCGGAAATACAAAAACTACGGATTTTTTTCAAAACGAAAAAATAAAGGCGAATGTCCCGTACGCGAATATACGAAACGATAGGGCCCTTTTTGCAAAACCACTACGCGTTCACCGAGTAATAATACATGTTCGCAAAACCACCCACCGGTGAAAAATATTCTAGAGGAAAAGGGCGAAAAATTATTAGAGATGACAACCTTCTTTTGTCGAGCCTAATACTCACGCGTTCACCGAGTAATAATACATGTTTAAAAAAATATCAGAGATCGAGATGGAAAATCGAGTTGGGAAAAAAGTCTAGAGATAGAGCTGCACACATATCTCTGGTGATGAAAATATTTTTTTCCGGGAAAAACGGAGAACCCAACCGTGAATACAAAACTACGAATTTTTTGGAAAGCGAAAAATAAAGGCGAATGACCATATCACGAATATCTAAACGATAGGGATCTTTTTGCAAAACCACCGATCAAAGGGACTGGATGCAATTTTTTATTTCCGCAAAACCACCCACCGGTCAAAAATAGTCTAGAGGAAAAAGGGCGAAAAATTATCAGAGACGACAACCTTCTTTTGTCGAGCCTAACGCTCTGCGCGTTCACAGAGTAATAATACATATTCTAAAAAAATATCAGAGATCGAGATGGAAAACCGAGCTGGGGAAAAAGTTTAGAGATAGAGCTGCACATATATCTCTGGTGACGAAAACATTTTTTCCGGGAAAAACGGAGAAAGGACCTAGACGTAAGGAGTAAGGACCTGTTTGTTACATTTTTGGACCTGTATGCTATCCTGAAAAATTAGAAAAGGGCTTGTTCGTGATTTGAACTTAACGGGCGGTTTTTTCTCGTAAAACAGCGCGCGAGGGACCCAAACGTGATTACGAAAAAAAATCTTCCCCTCACAAAAAATCGCGAAGGGCCTATTCGTAATCCACAGGAACCTATCTGCAATTTGAAGAAATGGAGAGGCTTTTTCGTGAAATGGCGTGAGGGTGACAGGTGGACGGGCTGGTTGCTCTCGCTTTCTCCCGGCTTTAATTGGAAATGAAAAAATAAAGGCAAATGACCCGTACGCGAATATATGAAACGATAGGGCTCTTTTTGCAAAACCACCGATCGAAGGGACTGGATGCAATTTTTTATTTCCACAAAACCACCCACCGGTCAAAAATAGTCTAGAGGAAAAAGGACAAAAAATTATCAGAGATGACAACCTTCTTTTGTCGAGCCTAACGCTCTACGCGTTCACAGAGTAATAATACATGTTCTAAAAAATATCAGAGATCGAGATGGAAAACCGAGCTGGGGAAAAAGTCTAGAGATAGAGCTGCACATATATCTCTGGTGACGAAAACATTTTTTCCGGGAAAAACGGAGAAAGGATTTAGACATAAGGAGCAAGGGCCTGTTTGTTACGTTTTTGGACCTGTTCGTTATCCTGAAAAATTAGAAAAGGGTTTGTTCGTGATTTGAATTTAACGGAGGTTTTTTTCGTAAACAGTAGCGTAAAGGACCCAAGCATAATTCTGAAAAAATCTTCCCTCACAAAAAATCGCGAAGGGCCTATTAAGTAATCCACGAGGACCTATCCGTAATTTGAAGAAACGAAGGGCTTTTTCGAAATGGTGGGGTGACAATTGGGCCAATTTGGTTGCTCTCGCTTTCTCGGCTTTAATAGATGTACTAGGTAGATATGCTACATCACTACTTGCAGGTGTATATGTATCTGGAAAATAGCGAAAACCGAGTTCTGGGAGAAAATAGAGATAGAGTTGTAGAAATATCTCTTTCATTTAATTACTTGGAAAATATTGAAGACCGAAATGGAAAACCGAGGTGGGAAAATAGTCTAGAGGAAAAAAGGACGAAAAATTATTAGAGATGACAACTTTCTTTTGTCGAGCTTAACACTCTACGCGTTCACCGAGTAATAATACATGCTCTAAAAAATATTAGAGATCGAGATGGAAAAAAAAGTCTAGAGATAGAGCTGCACATATATTTACGGCGAAAATATTTTTTGTAGAAATATCTCTTCGACGAATTATTTGGAAAATCTTGAAGACCGAAATTTGGAAAACCGAGGTGGGAAAATAGTCTAAGAGGAAAAAGGCGAAAAATTATTAGAGATGACAACCTCCTTACATCGAGCCTAACACTCTCTGCGTTCACCGAGTAATAATACATGCTCTAAAAAATATCAGAGATCGAGATAGGGAAAAAGTCTAGAGATAGAGCTGCACATATATTTCTAGTGGCGAAAACATTTTTTCCGGGAAAAACGGAGACAGGACCTAGACGTAAGGAGTAAGGGTCTATTTGTTACGTTTTTGGATCTGTCCGCTATCCTGAAAAATTAGAAAAAGGCTTGTTCGCGATTTGGATTTAACGGGAGGTTTTTTTCCACAAAACAGCGTGCGAGGGACCCAAACGCGATGAAGGAAAAATATCTTCCCCTCACAAAAAATTGCAAAGGACCTATTCATAATCTATAGGAACCTATCCGTAATTTGAAAAAACGGAAGGGTTTTTCCGCGAATGGACGTAGCTTGACACATGAGTGCTTGGTTGAGCTGGAAATCTCCCGCATGTAATAGGGTTGATATAATAATATACATTGGATGTATTTTAGTCACATTTTATCCGGAACACACTCTCTTTGTTCGCGGATTTTGGTCACTTTTGATCTGTTCACGGTTACTTTCATTGCATACTTTCCTATATATATGCATAGTGCTCTCTCCAAATTTTTATATAATATATTTATAAACCTAATAAATTATAATGTTATGAAAGTATTTTTCGAGACAAATTTACATATATGACTTTCATGTATCCGATTTAAATATTTAAAATGATATTGACATTCACAGTTTCAATATTTGTCTAGAATAACAACTATTTGTGACTCGAGAGAGTAATTACTTAGTTACATTTTGTTGAGATAGAAATTTTCCATCTGTTTAGTATGACGGTGAAATCACTCGCTTCCAAAGCATGAATACGTGTGAAGTGGTTGACCGTTTCTTTTGAAACTTCTTTTTATTGATTTTCCCCTTGTTTTCTAACTATTTATGTTCATATGTGAACAAACGAAATGCCATTGTCCCAGATGGCACTACCCCAAGCAGAAACGCCAGCAGCAAGCGTCCACTACTACTAATTGTCATACCTGTGGTGACTACACTTTGCTTAATCTCAGCTATTTCCATTTGTGTTTCGATGAGAACAAGCATGAGATCAAGCCTAAAGAAAATTTTTTCATGTAAGTACAACGGCACGCTCACTGAAAGCTCTCATGTTCCGTATTGTGGTTAAAACCTAATTTTAGCTTGTTGAATATGCAAGTACTGTAATACTGTCCATAATCCGCACTTGCAAATTGAACCTCAATATCAACATTGTACTTTAATCACAAAAATATCGCTTTTTTTGTTACATCCACAGGCACAACTTACTCAGATGATATCAAGGAATTTCAGGCAGTGATGCTGGACCCATTATTGATAAGAGCAGCAACGGATAATTTCGCTGAAGTAAACAAACTTGGAGAAGGAGGTTTCGGACAAGTTTATAAGGTATTTTCGCAAAAGGTTTACTTTGCGTGTTCTTAATTCTTTAGTTACATTTCTACTAAACTAGAGTTGTCCTTATGACTTTATTCTCAACTTATCTTGCAAATCCAAGCATGGACACTGTGGAAGCATAAAAGGATTAATTATTAAATTACAAACGGATTGCGAATTAATAATCACAATGGGATTGTGATTTTTTTTACAAACAGATACAGAATGCATGATTCCTGGGGACTGTGTATATAAAAATAAATTAAAACAATTACAACCACGAATTGATTGAATGTATTCGCAGCTCATTTTTCTCAAGTGTAATCATGAACTGCAGGTACACAAAGAAATCGAATCAAAGCCACACTCGGATTGAATTTATTGATAACTCATTTATTTCACTAGTACAAAATTGTTGAACTCCGTGTCCATAAAGAATATTATCAATGAAAACCTAAATTGGATTAAATTTATCCTCAATTCATTTTTTACAAGTGCAAGCATGAACTGTGGGTATAACCAAATGCAGTGTCAAATCCTTGATTTATTGTTATTAATACCACAATTGGATTGCACAATTACTCAAGTCAATTTCTTTCATCAGGGCTTGCTACCTGATGGATCGGAAATAGCGGTAAAAAGATTGTCAAAAGGATCTAAACAAGGAATCCGTGAGCTAAAAAGTGAGCTGCTATTAGTCGTCAAGCTCCAACACCGGAATCTGGTGAAGTTAATAGGGGCTTGCATACATGAAGAAGAGAAGTTACTTGTATACGAATACATTCCAAACAAAAGTCTTGACACCTTTATTTTTGGTAATGAAATTTATATATACCTCATTCTTCCAAGTATTAATTCCTTGTTTCTTTGAATTTCCCTAGTACATGTGAGCAAGCTGTTTGAAAAAATGAATGAAATTAAAAGTCAACTGCCTCGGATCTCCTTTAACATGCACAATTGTATCTCTTAGCTCCGTAAACATGCAAATTACTTTATTAGCTTCCTAAACTTGCAGTTGTTTGCACATCAAGTCACTTTCGCTTTTAGACAATAGAATCTGTTGAGCTAGCTGGTGAGCAAACTTGTTGACATGGAGTCTGTTAGCGACATGGTTTCCTTAAATATCATAATAGTTTGTTAGAGATAAGGATTCCTCAAATATCCTAATAGGAGTTCGAATCTCATATGATTAGGACTCATCCGGCTATATATAACCACCCCATGTACATGTAAATAAAGAATGAAATTAGTGGATTTGTCCCCTATAATTTTTGCCTTCATCGTTAGCATTTTCATGTTAAAAATCTTTGTCCCATTTTGCATCTGTAAACCCTAACAAGAAAACTGTCAAGACGAAGAAAAACTCTCGTGCCAATTTGAAAAGACGAAATGGTAGCCAATACAAATTATAAGTGAAGAAAGAAAAAGGAAGAGCTCTTTTACAATGGATTAAAATCAATACAAACAGTATATTCCTTTGAATCTAATGGTTGAAATCAATATAGATCTAATTATACTACCATATATAGTATTAATAGTAAAATTCAGAAAGAGGTAAAAGGGTAAAAAATTCTGTTATGCTATTTATCTTCTACGGTAAAATACGTCCTGTGATCTTGATGAATGGATAAGAAGCCTTTGAAGATCACTAGGTATTTGATGAATCCAAAATTGTGAACGAATTAAGAAAAGTCTAAAATATTCCTGATGAATGGATAGAAAAAATCTAAAATACCCTTAAGGAATGGATAATTAGATTTAATTTCTACTCACTACTTATCACTAATATTATCCACCGTAAAATTTCTCAAAAGAGAAATGATAGGGAGTAGTAGTATTCCTAGGGCTTCCCCATTGCTATCGCTGGCCCACACTGCTCATCTCGATCGGTCACATCTACCGCCGACTGTCGTCTAGGATCGCTGGGCCTGCAGGGGAGTTTAGCCATCACTAAATTTAAGAAATAGATCGAATTAGTTTGAACTGAGTTCAAAACTCACTCATCATAGATATATTAAGTGTGTATGGAACATTTCATACTTAAAACTCCAAAATTCGAATAGATCATACACGTGTGTCGGATGGTTCTTGAGTTGAGTGCCTACTGCCTAGGCACCCAGGTGCCTTATGTAATTTACCTCTCTCCATATATAATTGTACATTATGTATTGTAGCGTTTTATCGTACATTCCAGTCACCATGTAAATTCTGCAAAAATATGAATTGACAAATGTACATGGAACATTAGAACCCACAATGTTATGCAGAAGCACTCTATATTCCATTAAAATCTACTTAATTTACTACAACTAACTACGTGAGAGCGGAAAATATTTTTCTAGCAGACAAATTCTGAAACTGTGAAGCAAAACTGTGGTTAAAGTTCGAGCAAGGTATCCATTCTTCATTTTGAAAGTAGAAACTAGGGGAAGCTACCTTTCTAAACTAGAAAATTTGGGAGTAATGTCATCATCGGTCTCTTCCAGCTGCTGGCCGTATTTCCCCTGGAAAATCTCAAACAGTACAATTTCTCTTCTTATGTTCTGGTTTGATATGTAATGCAAAGGCACTGATAATTGCTATGTGTTATTTTGTTGTATATCTGCTAATATAATCATAACTAAGTCTAATTTTCATGCATCCGCCTTTTAAAAAATCATGCATCCCTTACCATTTAAATTGGAATACCCAACCTGAACTTTAATTTGTCAAGTATTACCTGTACAAGATTTCCTATTTTCTTTGTTATTGTGCACTGATTGCTCCAGTATACATAACACATATATGCAGATGATGAAAAGCGCAAACAACTACTCTGGGAAACAAGGTACAAGATCATTTGTGGTATTGCTCGAGGCATGGTGTATCTACACGATGAATCCCGAGTAAAAGTTATTCATAGAGATCTGAAGCCTAGCAACATTTTACTTGAAAAAGATATGACTCAAAATCTGCGACTTGACAGCAAGGGTTTTTGAGGGAGACCACACAAAGGATATCACAAGAAGAGTAGCTGGAACATAGTAGGTTCCTATGGACATATTTATTTTAAGTCATATCCAGTTGAGCCATTCTGAAGTCTACACACAATGTTTTACATTTCTCTCACCAAAGAATTGTTTACATGAACACAGCGGTTATATGGCACCCGAATATGCACTCCTTGGGCATGTGTCGACCAAGTCAGATGTCTTCAGCTTTGGAGTGATTGTTCTGGAAATTGTGACAGGAAGGAGAAACACTACTTCATCAGAATCAACGATGCCTGAGCACCTTTTAAGCTATGTCAGTCTTTCATCCGTAATCTTTCGTCTTAGAAGTTGGCTACATATTAGCTTTGTGATGTGAAATTTTTTGTGCACAGGTGTGGGAGAATTGGACCAGGGGAACAGTAAAAGAGATAGTTGATCCATCATTGCGTCATAATTGTGCTGAAAATGAGGTTCTCAGGTGCATACACATTGGGTTATTATGTGTTCAAGAAAATCCAAGTGATAGACCCAGCATGTCCAATGTGGTCTTGATGCTTACCGGAAGGTCTACTACCTTGCCTGCTCCTTCTAGGCCAGCATTTCTTTTTGGGTTGGACAATGCACACCAGGCCCATCATGAAGGTGCAAATGAACTACAAGGGTCAAACAAATACAATTCGTCTTTCAATAAGGTGACGATCACAGAACTTGAACCAAGATAGACCCAATTGCCAAGTATAACTAGGATAGGAAAACCTGGAAACACCAAACATAATGTTAATGCTAGTGCGTGTGTATGTATGGTATAAACATATGTGAATAGGGTAACTGTGTTGGGAATATACCGAAGAGGCCAATCATGAAGATGATTATCCTGTATTTATGCTTATGCTGTTCCTTTAATAATGTCATATCATAGATCATCAAGTATGTGAATTGATCTTGAAACCCTGTAATTTGATTATGACATTATTATAAATTGTCCCTTGTTTATTCATTGCTTGGGACACTAATAATCTTTATTCAAAACAAACACATGAATTGTTTTATATTTCATGCATTATGGGTATGTGATAGAATTTAATCATGTGAATACTTGTAAGTGTACATGCTATTAGACTAATCCGCTTATAAAACACCTTTTGAGGATTTGATTAGTGACATAAGTTGTTTCATATAATGATAATAATTGATACTTATACCTAAGATCAACATAGTTTCCTATATAAAGATGGTATGCTTTGATATTGTCTAACGTTGTCTATAACTAGATGATCATAAGGACAACACTCGGGTATGCTTTGAATTATGCAGAGGGAAGTGTATAATCAAGATGGAATTTGTCCACCTCATACTAAGGGAAAGATATCGATTAGCCACTCGATGAAATAGACTAAAGAATGTGCATGGCCAAGCTCAAACGATTAAAGATGTTAATTGATTGATCTTGTTAGTCTATTTCAGAGAATCAAAAAAATTGGTTTAGTGCAAGAATGACATACCTCAACCTTAGATTAAACCATGATATCAAAATGATAAAGGGATCGACATGTATTAGGTTTGTCGGATAAATGACATTTATGCAATTTGTCTTATCATTATGTTCTGCTAGGAACCGCTTACGACTAATGAATCAAAAAAAGAGTTTCTTGATTTATTACCAATATAGTATGAACCTAAAGGATCACATATAAAAATAGGCTTAAGACATATTTACAAAATCTTCTCTCGTGACATGTATCAAATCGATTGAACATGATATCTGGTTGTTTAAAAAAGGGCGGCGAACCCGTGAGAAAAAATATGATTTTTTACGCAGAAATCATAGTTTCAACACAGGAAAACACTATAGCATGCCAACTGGTGTTGTAGCAACCCGTCATATAAACAGTGACAGGTGTCAGTTACTATAACAACCGACATATGAACAGTGACAGGTGCTAGTTACTGTAGCACCGACTTTGCTACAATGTTTTTAGCTATAAATTCAGGTTCCAAGTTCAGAAAAATGATAAAAAATTGAGATAAAAAATAAAGAAAGGTAAAAATATTTCACCCGAACTAGATAAAAGGTCACAAGAGTTGTATTGCGTGGTACTAGCATGCCGGTATACGGTGTCATTTGTCTGTTTGTGTGGATACCAGAAGGTTGTGATGGCTGGTACTGCCACGAAGATCCGACATATCCATTTTCGCTGCTACGTCCAGGCATTGAAGTTGTAAGCTTCACCAAGAGCTTTGGCAAAAGCTTTGTATTTGCGCTTCTAGGACTACGGTACGCATCTATTACTTTTGGTATTTTTAAATTTTGGTTCCAATGTATGTGATCGATCTGAGAAGGGGATAAATTTTTAAAATTTACTAGGTCACTCTCACGTTGATCCTCAACAAATTGAAGGATCAGAAATGATGATTATAGGGGGTGAATGATCCCAACACAAATTTTACCCCCAAAGAAACCTATCACAACCTCAGAAGAGTAAAAGAAGAAAATCAACCAAAAAATCAGCTCAGAGTGGCACTACCACTCTTATATGGCCAATAGTACTAGATGAACAGAACCCCGATACTACCATGCCACTGTAGCGGTAGTGCCAGATGAACAATACAAACATGGATATGAACAATAATTTCAGCACGAGTTCAAATAAAAATTTGATGTAACTTTTGATTGGATGATCCAAACTTGTGAAACTTTGTATGCACCTTTTTAAGGATGTCAGGAACCTATTCCAAGCTTCAATCACAACGATTGATATCAAAGTTTTGACCATTTTGGAATTTGCCAAAGGTTGCATCAAAACCGAATCAATAACAAAAACTTCACCCTAAACTTGCTCATGGGGTTTCAATAATCAAGATGATCTTAGATGCCCTCCCATATGTCATAGCAAGCAAGAACACTAAAGAGATTTGTCGTGCCCGAAATTTGAATTCCGAACACTCAGTGTGATACACCAGTCCAGGATCACGCTGGTGCTCACAGATACAACAGAGATGAATACCATCACACATACACAATGAAATAATAACAATAAGGTATTTATCTCAAATTAAATTGTTAAGACCTTAAGGTCAGCCTTACAATATTAAGCCACGCAGGGCTAAGTTCAGAGTAAACAAATAACAGCAACGGAAATAAATCTTCGTGGAGCCTCAGTTTGCCACAGGCAACTGACTAGGCTCACTCCCTAGTTCGTCGGCTCCTCTTGGAACTTCTCCTCCAATGCAGGTGTAGCTTCTTCTTCAACTGAGGTTGTGATGTTTGCAAAGGGGGTGAGTACACACCGTACTCAACAAGTCATGCACAGAATGCAATCTTATATACTACATGCCAGGCTTATTCCAATGGAATGGCTTAAAGGTTATTTTGCAATAAACAACATTTAACAATAACATAAGTAGATTCGAAAGCAGTAAAAATAAGTAGATATAACAATAACTTTTCCAGAAGTTAAGTAAAATCATTCCCACATTCTAATTCATACTTCCATCATCTTCATCTGTTAACCCAACCACATTTTTAATAAAGTCTAACCCTTGACTATAATCCCCGAGCAATGTCCAATACCGTGGACACGGCTATTCGAATAGTTTGTACACTCTGCAGAGGTTATACACTTTACCCACAAGATCTGATCAAACACCACAAAGGCGGCGACTATAACAAAGCCTTTCCAAGGATCCGTCTAAACCCAGATCGCCGCTAAGGTTTCAACACTGGTGGGACTGGTTACCACATCCGGGGCCCCCTCTTGCGCTGTGAGTTTTACTACCCGCACTCGGGACTCACTCCACCACGCAAAGATCAAGAATAGATTTCACAATTTACTCAGCTAGGTCCGTCCCATTCCGAACTTGTGGTTGTATGAATGACTCAGGTCAAAGGCTCGCAAGGTTAAGTCCTTAATTGACCGAGGCAAGACTTCCCAAAACTCATCATGTCAACATGTCAATAAAAACCAAATCCATCTGACCGCCCAAATGCCACATCGGCCCACCATCGAACATCTTGCCACTTGCCCCGTCTAAACCATTTTCCCACCGGTTGGTTACCATGCACCACGTGCCATCATCGTTTCAATAACACATGTCACATTCTTTCAAAACATGTTCTATAAATCAATAGTCAATATTCGACTTTATTCCCAACACTGTGTCATTGATTCGGGTAGCATGGCTAAGCAAACTAACACGTTCTAATTACCCCAATCTGGCGACTAGTATAGACCAATATGTAAAATCCAACCTAGGGTGACAAATGATTTAGTGATATACAAATATTATGGACAAGGTGACAATAACAAGTGGTAAATATCTAATCCCAAATTACTTGAACGCTTTTTAATTAAATTAGCATGCATAATTTAAATCCACATAACATTTAAAAACATAGGAGCAAAATGATCAAAGCATAACTTGCCTTTGAAAAGCAGCGAGTCTTGGTCTGGAGCTTGATCCTCGAAATCCGCATCCTCACACAGCTCAACGTCTACGCGTAACAGATAAAGAACCAAATAAACACGCAAAACAACGTACAAACATACATTCGGAAAAATACGACAAACCAAACTAATTCGAAACTTCATGAAAACTTCCAGATAATTAGTTTAGCATTTTCTAAGATTTATAAAATTTATTTCGACATTTTTGAACGTATAGTTTAAGAGCTACAAAATTCATAAATTTGGACTTTCCTCGAATATTTTAACAGTATAAATTCATTTATAAAATTTCATAAAAATTACTGTGGCTAGGTAATAATATTTACTAATTTACAAAATCTGTTGCATGTGATTCGGACTTATAACGAATTTGTAGCGAAAAAGACAAAATCCGCAAATTTAGTTACGAATTCACGTACAAAATTTTAACTAGCCATACTCCTGCATGGCACTGTTCATCCGGTATACCAGTATTCTTCTTACGATTTTTTTCTTCAGTTCTGATTACATGCGAGAGAAGCCAGGATAAAAATGGCTACCGGAGAGCACAGTGTCGCCGGAGGTTGGCGTTGATCGCGGCGACTGCGGCGGCAACGACGCCAAGACGTAGTCGACAGCGACCAGATCGGCGGAGCGGCGGCGGCGCGCGTGCCGACTGGAGACAAGCGGCAGGGCTTCGTCGATCGGTTAGAAGAAGGCAACGGCCAGACATACAGTCCTAATATTCCTACATGTATTCAACCGTATATATGCCTAAGGATCCGGCCACCTAATATATGCATGCATTCGGTTGTATATACATATATACTCGCATTCGCCTAATACAATATATATATGTGCACAATTACACATAGGTGAGATCAACCAATTGACAGACAGAGCGCGCGCAAAACAAAGATGAGGGAGTACCGGTCGGCGGCAGGTTGCGCGCAGACCGTCGGCGCAGGAAGAGGCGTGGCCGGAGGATGCGTCGGCGTTGGCGGAAGGTGGCACACAGTCCAGTCGACGGCAGTAGCGTCCAGGCGGCAGTCGGCCGAAATGGCGTTTTAGAAACGGAGTGATCAGCAGAAGGTATGAAGAGCGATCGAATGAAATGGAAGAAGCAAGACTCGGCCAGCTGATCGATTGAGAATGAGCAGGTGTATTCTTCGTATGGAAAATGAAATGGCTGGAAAGAAAACGGAGAAACGGCTGGAACTCGTTACTAGGGAAAACGCCTGCAGAAACGCCTGGTAGAAGAGCATGCGTTGCTAAGGAAATGAGAAACGTACAGGCAGAGGAAATGGCTAGGAAATGGAAACGGCTTGGAAATGAATGAAGGTATGCTTGATTCCTATGCATACTGGAAAAAAAATGAAACGTCATGTGCATAGGAAATGAAAAAGGAAACAGCCGTGTTGCTCTTAATTCACGTATGGAAATAATGATCAATTAGTATGCATATAAGAAATGAAGAAACGGCTGCAATGGAAATGGCTAATTCATGCGTCGCTAGTTCAAGTCGTGCAGGAGAAATTGGAAACAACTGGATAGGAGGAAATGCACTTGGAGAAACGAAACGGCTGAGAAGCAAATGAGGATACGGCTGGAATATGAGAAACGGCTGTTAGTGAGTGTTTAATTTTTCTAACAGCTATGGAAGATTAAGGATGCGTTGTGGATCTCGATTATGATTTTTAGTAAATTTTTGGTGATTTATTGGAGGTGATCTCAAAGGTTTTGTGTCTTCTAATGGAGGAGAGAGAAAATCTTCACGTACTGGACATGCACGAGTGAGAACGATGATCCACAGTGCGTACAAGATTTTCCGTATGTAATTGTGAATAGTGCTGAGAGGAAAAGACGTTCAAGTTAAAATAGTAGAATGGTCCCACAAATCTTGGAAAAATTCTCTAAAATACTAGGGAATATTTGGAATTTAACAAAATTGGTTTCGCGATTTTTCGATATGTAGATTTTCTGCAAAAATTCTTTTAGTGGATCAGACACTTGTACGGTTATTTATAAAATCGACAAACTAAATCTATAAACAAGTTTTTAAGGTTATTTGAAAGAAACATCCTTATTTTTCAAATGTTATTATTTTAAACTAAATTTGAAATTTATGCGCACGTGAAATGCATGATCGTTATTTTATATAATTAATTCGATAAAGCTTAAATTCTTATTAATTCCAAAAAAAAATTCCAATTAAATTCCAGATACTCCTAAATAATTCGAAATAACGTAAATACAGTTAAAGCAAATTTCGGGATGTTACAAGATTGCCTCTAAATGTGCAAGATCAAGATCTACCTCAAATTCTTCGTTCTCAACTCAAAAACCTATTTCTTGGAGAAACTTGGATGGTCAAAAAGAAGCTTGCCTAGATGATTGAGGGGCTGATCTACAGAGGATACATCTAATCATATATCCTTGATAGCACAAGATCAAGTAAGAAAGAAACCGGAAAAAAAGAGAAAGAGCAAATCAAGAAAAGGATCAAACTTGAACAAAAAACTTGAGCAAAGAGATGATTTGCATTCAGATTATGAGAAAAGTTTTACAAAGCATCTCACTTGAGGGCAAAGCTCCCAAGGAGCACACACATACCACAAAGAACATAAAATCTTGTGGGAAACTTTAAACTCCTAAGTGTCTAATCTCATATCTCAAGCCTCTCATCCCCTACATCTCCTTATATAGTCGAGGAAACCCTAATCCTAAATCTGGACACTAGAGTGGATACTATCCACTTCTTACAGGGCTAACCCGAAACCCAACACTTCTCTAAGCGGTTATTACACTGACACCAAATTCGCTTTGTGAGCCCGAATTTACATACAACACCACTTCAGCGTGGCCTAAACCACTTAGGTCAACTCCACGGTTTTCCAAACCACCTTGATCGCTGGTATTAGACAAATTACCAATTTGCCCCAATGACTAGTCTTTCTTCTCTTTGAAGCATCGTCATGTTTTGGGCTTTCCACGTAGCCCTAATGACTTGTCGCCAAGTATCTCACGTGTTTGGACTCCCCTGAACCGTCCTCACTTGCAAATGGACCTAAGTCACTTGACATGCCGCGTGTCCTTTTCAGCTTCACAATGGCAGTATTAGCTACCTTGACCATTCTAGACCTCAACTTCTCGCTAAGCCTAGTCCTGGTCTATGCCATTGCCCATCATGTCCATCACAAGAGCATCACGCTCTGGCTTCTTCTGCTTTAAGAATTTCATTAACTCAAACAGGGTCGGTGATCAGCCTTCCCTTGATCTGCAATGTCAAGTAGCAAGGTATTGGCAAGGGGAATTTCGATACAGTACCCGATGTTGGAAGACTCTACTTACGGCCTTTGATTTGTAAAGATGAGGATCATTCTCCGCTCGCTTGGAGTATGGTGAGCAATTGAATGTGACAAATTGGTCAGCGAGGGGTTGGATAAAGGCGTGTTGGCAGTAATCTCTCAGACAATCCCTGATCATGTGATGATGGCCATTGCTGGAAAGAACATAGCAAAAGAGGCGTGGGAAGCCATACGAGATATGCACATTGGAGAAGATCAAATCAAGAAAGCTTGGGTGCAAGTCTTGAAGAGGCAATTCGATCAGTTGATCATGGAGGATAATGAGAACATTGTTGAGTGCTCACACAAGCTTACTGCTGTTGTTGGTGAGCCATGATCTCTTGGTGTAGATTTGCAAGATAATGTTGTTATTGAAAAACATGAGTTTTGCTTACTCCCAAAATCACCCATCCGATCTGGGTTTTTGGCGCCGAGGCTAACGAAGACTGCATCCTCCATAGAGAACATCTTGGTGCTCGTTTCTTCATCGTGCTTTCTTCTTCACTGACACTCAAGAACATCAACCAAAGAACATTAATGGCTACTACTTCATCACCGAGTCAGTAAATTTAACGCTTAATATTCCACATTATGTTTTGGTGACCTTGATTTAAGGCTTGTTTGGGAGCAAAGGACAAAAAACCTAGGGAAATAAATCCCTAGAGGGATTTTCCAGGGCACATAGAATCCCCCTCTATCCCTAGGGGGAATATTTTCACATGAGAATTATTCCCTACTGCCATTTGGGAAGGACAGGGATAAAAATCTGACCATTAAAAATTCAGGAAAAAACAAAAAATCAGAATCAACACCACAATTTCAGAGTTACATTTTATAATCCATGTCCTTGGGACTGTTTGCAATCTGAATTAAATCAGTTGAAATAGAGCAAAAACTGAAATATTCGCCTTACAAATGAGTCCCTAAGCAGTTTCCTAAATGAAGATACGTCTACACTGCTTCCTAAGATGTCAAGAACAGCGACATAGATTTCATATTGCCAATCATGCTACAGAATTCACAAACACATCTTTGATTAGTTTATCACAATGGCCTTCAACCCCCAATACGCCTTGCAAGTTGTATATGTCCTTTTGCACTGCAGCAACAACCAAAAAATGTTAGGAGAACGAAACAGATTCGATGTTAGTGTATTTTCGTTACCTTATTATAAGTAATTATTTCATAAATAGTTGCTTTCTCCAGGAGCATCCTTTTAAGATGTATATATGATGTCATCTTTCAAGTCAAAATGCTATGTGTTATGGTACAAATCACAACAATGATGATGTCGCTAATGCCTTCTAAATCTTGTTATGACATGCTAATTGAGAATAAAAAATGTGAAGTCCAATTGAGATTTGACAGTTGCAACTTGCAAAAGTCAACTAAATATTGTTATGATGAGTCAGTAGATACCAAAAGTAGATATCACCTCAAATATAAGCACAAGTGTTAAAAAGAATCCTGTAGTTGAAATGCTTTTATAGTTGGGGAATGTTTCAATTAAGCATAATAACACAAAGGAAAAAAAAAGTGTTCATTCAGTGATAGCTTACTGATAGTAACACGCTTCGCATGGATGGCACAGAGATTTGCCACTTTGAATAAGTCTACCAGGTGGCACTCTGCTGCCTGCAGAGGGAGAGGAAAAATCATATCAGAATTCAAAGCAAATATACAGGGCAATGATTACAGGTAACACATCAACTTATTTCGTGAGTTACAAGAAATATAATCAATTGACTCAATTCTGTGTTCTTTTTGCTAGTTATGCAGAAGAAGACATTTCTGGCAAGAGGCCTCTAAAGTAAGTTTACTCCCCAATAACAATCTTGTATAAATGCACAATATACTAGAATGGTTGTAGACTCATAGTACTTTTGTGTTTACTGGATTAGATATAATGATTTGGAATTCCAACTCATAAACCATCCTGCAGCCCATATTCAATTTTCTAGATTGCGTGAGGTTTCCTCTTCCTAATCACAATTCACAGGTAGCACTGGTCACCCCCTCTTCCTCTGTTCCTCACTTCTCAGTTAGACCCTTCATTCTAATTCAGAGGAAAGCATTTGACCAGATCCTTACAATTATATATACCATCTGAACACAAGTACTCTGCACTGGGACATCACAAGGATACAACACAAAATACACTATGAACCGAGTAGATCATAGCAACTATAGTTCGCATGCCAAGCCTCTTACTTCCTTCACCAAGACCTGATGCAATAAACATGGGTTAGGATGATATCTGGAGAAATATAATACTAAATAATATTTGAATTGTTTTAAATGATTAAATACAGTGTAGGTACACCCCTATACCACTCATTATTTAAGCCAAAGAAGAATCAAGACAGTATGCATCATCGCCCATGACACAACAAAGTAAAATCTACAGCCCCACATGTTGTTAAGAAGACACGCAGTTCCCAAGTGCTCTGCCTCTCCCTAGGTCTTCACAGCTCACAGTCCAGAGCCCACATGACTCCCCCCCAACCAACAAACCATCATTGTTTCTCCCCTCTCTCTCCTCCAGGACTGCTCTGCTCATGCTTCCTTATGTCTTCCGCTGAGATTCCTATATTCCTTCAAGGCATAACACCTTTGTGCAGCTAATTTATGACTTAAGACCACTCTAGTGGGTTATTTGGCTTTGTTTGACCTTATGTTTCTTCCCCCTGTATTCATTTACCCTATTTCATCTTCTTAACACACGATTTTTGATAGGCATGCGCCTTAAGCAGAAAAGCATGTGCCTTAGCAAAGGCGATGCGCTCACTACAGCTTGAGGCGTCTTTGCCTCGCTTGAGTGCACAGGTGCACACTTTTTGCACTTTTGATAGACTATACTACACTGCACATTTATACCCAAGATCACAATTTCATCACACGGTCTTACCTAATATACATGACGAGAATGTGCCATATAGTATGTATGTCATGTACCAGTTTCTTAGAACACAGATAGGTCTAACAAAATCTAGATCCTCCAACCATCTTTTAAAAATGTACTTTGAGGCCAGCGAAAATTACAATGTCAATTTACTTACAAATAAGGAATAACCATAGGAATTTTAAAATAGAAGTTTTAAGTAGAGGGCCATTGCTAGATAACTTGGCTTCCGTTTGGATGGTTGCTTTTTTGGACGAAAATTCGAATTCCCTCCACATCTTCATAATGAATCAGCAAATAAAAGAATAGAGACATCTTTGAAAATTCATACATCAACATGTTCATATAAAAATCCACAAGTACCCGAAGTACTTTGCTGTAATCCCGTGTCATGAAAGCCACAAAGAAAGGCAACAAGAACCAAGAAATCACCCCAATCCCTTAAGGACTTGTTTGGATAGACAGGGATTAGACCCAACCGAACGAATTATGACTAATCCTTATACCCACAGAAACAAGTCTTGAGGCTCCAAATGCCGCGCAAGCTTAAAAACAGAAACTACTCAGAGTCACCTTTTATGAAATTTCATAGATTTACCAATCCACAGCATCCTAGAACAAGCAAAAGAAATCATATTTAAAAAAAAATCACCAAAAGTTAGACATTGCCTATTTTAAAGCAAATTAACCTTAAACCAGCAAAATTTGTCATCCTGAACAGTCCATACATCTACAGAGGGCAACCCTTTAAAATCCTAATTAGTGTGCAAACAACATTAAAATTCCAACATACATCTACAGATTTGTGGCAAGCATCGTAGCAATGTAGAGCTCCCCCCCAACACACACAGTCAACAGCTATTTCGAACCATAAAATTAATTTCTCGGACGATCACCCAAAGTTTGATTAAAATTTGGACATAAAACAAGGTAGAAGTGGAGAAAGAAGACAGACGCAATCTGCAGCCGCTCTTGATGAAGTCCTTGAGAGGCGTACTGCCGTTCTGGCCGGTGATGAAGTTGACGTGGTCACTGAGTTTGATCTGGAGGCTAGAGTGGCACATGAAGTTCTCCAGCCGGATGTGGGAGATTGTCCCCGCCATCGCCGATCCCCGCCGGTCGGGGAGAAGCGTTGGAGGGCGATGGAGTCAGTTGTGGGGAGGGTGGGGGGAGCAACCGCCAGCGCTAGAGGCAGCAGCCGTGGGGAGTGGGGACCAGATTGGGGGGAGCGGACGCTGGTGCCTAGAGCGGATTGGGGGGAGCAGCCGCCAATCGACTTGACGATGGAGAGAGATCGCGGCGTTGCACAATGCTGCAGGGAGAAGAATCCACGAGTGGCGAGGCAATTTTTTCCTTCCACGGGGATTTCGCATGAATATGGCTGGAAGCCCCGCCTCCATGGACTCCCAAATGGACCTTCTACCTACCCCGTGAAAACTTTCCCCATGGAACTCCAACCCAAGGATTTGGCGGGGATCCCGACCGAAATTATGGTTTCCAAACAAACCCTTAGGCTAGCTAATGATGCTCATGTTTTAGTTTGACCTAATGCTAACGAGAAGGAGGTGGCGTCGAGAGCACCTTCTTGGCGTCGCGACGCCGAGCGGCCTGGTCGAAGCCCTACACCACGCGGTGCTGGCTGAGTTAAATCCGCCGACGTTACCGCGCCGCCGTTGTGCCATAGCCAAGACCAGGAGGGCATAGCGCCGAGGCAACAAGCTTCGTGTTGTTATTGTAGCCGCTTACACCCGGAGGCGGGCCAGATCAAATTTTAGGAATGCTCGCACGTTGCTTGATCGGTGCACACCCATCGCCGCTTGGTCGGCAGACACCCCTATAGCCCTCCACAGCCCCGCCCGTCACTTTCCTCGACCCCTTCTGCATGGTTGCAAGCCCTGCAATCCTGGCACTCGTCGTTGGTTTGCACGCCCACCATCTCCTTGGCCTTTGCAGCCCACCGCCCCCTCGGCCCAGCCGCCTGCCCATCGTCAGCTCACCGCTCACTCCCACGCGCTGGCTAGAGGTGCCAGAGCTGTACGCACACTACCACCGGTAATACATTCTGCGCCAACCATGTTTGACCCACCTTTGACACCTACGTACGAATGTTGCTGGTGCAGTTGTTGCGCGCCGGTGAGGTGGAATTCCGGTGTGGCCATTTTGGTTGACTCGGGCTTGTCCGCTTTGGGTCAAGTTCAGCTTGCGGTTCGTGGGAATTTGGCGAGATGGGCCACGAGCACGGGGTTCCTGTGAGGTGGCCACTCTTGAGATGGTCATCGGCACCATTCTCGTTTCTCCGGTCAGAATAGGCAGCAATATATGTTTTGTTTTGATCTGACAAAGCCACTCTGTGTGCTATGGTTTTTGAATTCCAATATCGCGGTACTGTTAACCAAACGGTAATCGAACCAGTAATACACCGAGCCAACAATGCAGGTAGTATCCGGACAAGCACAGCAACATGCTACTCAAAGATTAAACCTCTATCACAGCAGCTTAATTTTATGTTAGGCGTACCTACATGACCACCCTTTGCCGTGCACCATGCATGTTGCCGATAGGCAACAACGCCATGCACATCTTTTGTATTTGGCTAATAGGCTAAGTTAGGTATGCCTAGGATTAGTAGATGCAATCTGTTATCTCTTTCCCTGGTTGTAAAACTCCCTACATATACGCCGGTTAGGCCAATGCAAAGAATCATCGCGTGAGATTATTTTCCGCTTTCATGGTATCACGAGACCGGGACTTCCCCGCGTTTCTTCCACTGCCCAACTCCATGCTGCGCCGATCTTGTTGATCGCCGCCGCCCAGCACGTCCACCTTCACGAGCGACCCGTCACACGACGCCTTCTGTCCGTGTTGTGATAGTCGCCGCCCCCTTCGGTCTCCGTTCCATCTACTTCTCCATGGCCGGCGACCCCACCGAGCTTGAACGGCTTCGCAAGGAAGTTGAAGAGCTGCAGCGGCGACCATCGCAGCGCTACCGAAGACCAACGTGCGCCAATGAAGCCTGCCCGGCGCGCCGAGGTCGGGCTTGCTGAACAGCGCTGTTCGCCCTTGAACTTGAGGAAGCTGAGCGTCGTCGCCTCGAAGATGAAGCCGACGCCCTACTCATCACCAACCTCATGCGCAAGCTGTCGCTCTCACCAACATCAAGGCTCTCGTTCCCATGGTCCTTGAGGTTGGCTCCACGTCCTACCCCAAGTGGCATAGCCTTCACCTCATCAATCTTGGGAAGTACGCCCTCTCCAATCACGTTCTCTCCGACGACGTCCACCCCGACATCGGGCCTTGGAATCGCATGGATTGCGTCGTGATCTCCTGGATTATTGGCACCATCTCCACCAACATCCTCGAGATTGTCATGACCTCCAGTGACCCCAATCACCAGCCCACCAGTCGCGCTGTCTGGCTCGCTCTCGAACATATGTTCCTTGGCAACAAGGAGGCCCGTGCCCTGCTGCTCGACACAGAGTTCCGCATGTTTACTCAAGGTGATCTCACCATCTCCGATTATTGCCACCATCTTAATCCATGGCGGATCAACTCGGCAGCCTTGGCGAGCCCGTCCCTGACCGGACCCTCGTTCTGGCCACTCTCCGCGGCCTCAACGAACGGTACTCGCACGTGGCGGCGTACACCAAGCGTCAAACGCCACTGCCATCATTCGAGAACGTTCGAAACGATCTGCTTCTGGAGGAACTCACCCTCAACGACAAGGCCAAGGGGCCTCCCACCGCCCTCCTCTCCACCGGCACTCGATCAACTTCTGGTGGTGCGCCATCCATGTCCGTTGGTGGACCCCTTGGCCTTGTGTCCGGCGTCCCTCCCGCTGCTGCCCCTGGTGGCGGTGGCCAAGTCACGGCCGACGGCAACCGCTAGAACAATCGACATCGCCACAACAACCGCAACGGTGGTGGTGACCGGTCGCAGCAGCAGCAGCAGCAAGGGGGCTGGCCACCCTCCTTCTTCAATCCCTGGACAGGTACCATCCAAGTCTGGCCGGGCGCTGCACCACGTCCAGGACACGGCGGCCAGGTTCCCCGTCCCTCTCCAAATACGCCTCAAGCACTCACCACCGCTGTTGGACCAGGCGGCTCACCCAACGCGTTTGCCTGGCCCAGCTACGGAGTACCTTCCGGCCCTGGTACACCGGCCCCTAGCGCGGCTGTTCTTGGTCCAGTCGGTCCAGGCATGCAGCCAGCCTTGCCTGGCTACTCTCTGGGCTTTGCCGGCCCTCTCCAGCAGGCCCCTCAGGCCATGGGCTCCCTTGGCAGCTGGGATCAGGCCGCCCTAGCCAGCGCATTCAACACCATGAAGTTGACGCCACCTCTGTCTACTACGTGGTACATGGATTCAGGCGCCAGCAACCACTTGACCTCCGATCCCCGTAACCTCTCCATTGCCCACCCACCCTCTCCTTTTTTCCCTCTAGCATTGTCATTGGCAACGGCTCCATGATTCCTATCTCCTCAGTAGGCTCCACACACATTCCGGTTGCCCATGGTCCTCTCACTCTTTGCCACGTGCTTGTCACACCACAGATTATCAAAAATCTTATTTCTGTTTGTCGCTTCACAACCGATAATAATTGTTCTGTTGAGTTTGACCCATTTGGCCTTTCTGTAAAGGATCTTCGCACCAAGAACGTGATCGCCAGGCGCAATAGCTCTGGTGATCTCTACCCGCTGCTGCCATCACCCCCATATGCTCTCCTCACCACCACCACCTCCCTTTGGCACCGTCGTCTTGGTCATCTTGGGGCGGATGCTCTCCATCACTTGGCGCGCTCCATAGCTATTTCATGCACTCATGGCACCACTGATACTCTTTGTCATGCTTGTCAGCTGGGCCGCCATGTTCGTTTACCTTTTACGTTATCTAACTCTCGTGCCTCTCAAAATTTTGATTTAATACATTGTGACCTGTGGACCTCACCCGTCGCTAGTGTCTCTGGTTATAAGTATTATTTGGTTATTCTTGATGATTGCTCCCATTTTTTCTGGATGTTCCCCTTGCGCTTAAAGTCGGACACCTTCGCCACTCTATCCCACTTTTTTGCATACGTCCAGACTCAATTTGGTGCTACTATTAAAATGGTCCAATGTGACAACGGTCGTGAATTTGACAATTCTTCCGCCCGTTCGTTCTTTCTCACCAATGGTGTATCTCTCCGTATGTCATGTCCCTACACGTCTCAGCAAAATGGCAAAGCTGAACGTTCCATCCGGACCATCAACAATGTCGTTCGCTCCTTCTTATTGAAGCTAGCATGCCTCCCCAGTATTGTGTTGAAGCCCTCCATACTGCCACCTATCTCATCAATAGGCACCCCACCAAAACCCTCCAATTCTCCACCCCCTACCATGCCCTGTACAGTTCCCCACCTACATATGACCATCTCCGGGTTTTCGGCTGTCGTTGCTACCCAAACTTTTCTGCCACTGTTGCCAACAAACTCTTGCCCCATTCCACGCTGTGCACCTTTCTTGGCTACTCCCCTGAGCACAAAGGTTATCGGTGTCTCGACATGAGCTCCAACAGGGTCATTATTTCTCGTCATGTCACATTCAATGAGAACTCCTTCCCCTTTGCCGGCTCGCCGTCCGCATCATCTGTTGACACTAACCTTGATTTTTTAATGGAGATGGAGTCCTCTGTCTTGCCTATTGGGACACATTTTCCTGCAGGTCGTGGTCGTCACGCCGTTGCCCCCGCTGGTCAGCGGCTGCGGCCAGCTGCCCCATCGGCTCTCAGCCACAGGCCGCTACCGATGGCCTGGGCCCCTCTTCACCAAGAGTCGGTCTAGCTCCATCGCCCTGCGGCCCTCGCCATGGGATGTTGCTGCCGGGTCGGCCCGCTAAGGCGCTCCTGCTTCCATGGCCCCATCGCATGACAAGCCCGGCATTGGGAGCAGCGGGCGGACGCGCACCCGCGCCCCTGTCTGGCTCCCGCCGCAACTAGTCGGACCGGGGGACCTCCTATCGTGGTCCCAATTCCTCCTGTGATCAATGCTCAACGCATGACCACCAAAGGGAAATCCGGCTTTCATCTCCCGGCTGACAGGATGAATCTCCATGTTGTCGTCCTCTCGCCAATCCCCAAGACGTACCGTGGGGCCCTCGCTGACCCCAATTGGTGCGCAGCAATGGTCGATGAGTTCACTGCCCTCCGGAACAATGCAACTTGGGATCTTGTTCGGCGATCGCCCGGCGTCAACTTGGTCACCGGTAAATGGATCTTTAGTCACAAACTTCATCCTGATGGGTCTCTTGATCATTACAAGGCTCGGTGGGTGCTTCGGGGATTCACACAGCGCCCCGACATTGATTTCGACGAGACTTTCAGCCCAGTTGTGAAACCGGCGACCATTCGGACCGTTCTGACTTTGGCTCTGTCTCAGAATAGGCCTATTCATCAGCTTGATGTCAACAACGCTTTTCTTCATGGCACTCTCACCAAGATGGTATACTGTGTGCAGCCCTTTGGCTTTGTTGATCCTGACCACCCCGACCATGTCTGCCACCTCAATAAGTCTCTTTACGGCCTCAAGCAAGCGCCTCGTGCCTGGTTCTGTCAGTTTGCGACGCATCTTCTCTCATTGGGGTTTGTCGAAGCAAAGTTTGATTCGTCACTTTTTATATTCTGCTGTGGCACTGAGATTGTCTACCTGGTACTGTATGTTGATGACATCGTCCTTACCGCCTCCTCCGATGCTCTTCTTCGCCGTACTATTGCAGCGCTTCAGCAGGAGTTCTCCATGAAGGATCTTGGTCCCCTGCATCACTTCTTGGGACTTTCTGTGACCAGACAGAGCAGCTCAATGCATCTCTCTCAGCGTCATTACATTCTGGAGATTCTCGAGCGTGCTGGCATGTCCGACTGCAAACCTTGCAGCACCCCGGTCGACACACACTTGAAGCTCTCGGCAGCTGGTGATCCTGTTCCTGATGCTACTGATTATCGAAGCCTCGCAGGTGCTTTGCAATACCTCACTTTTACTCGTCCCGACATTGCCTACGCGGTTCAGCAGGTCTACTTATACATGCATGACCCTCGAGTTCCTCACCTTGCCCTGGTTAAACGTATTCTTCGCTACCTTCGCGGCACTCTCGACCATGGTCTTCTTCTCCATCGAACATCTCCAGCTTCTCTGGTCGTCTATACAGATGCCGACTGGGCAAGCTGTCCTGATATTCGGAGGTCTACATCCGGTTACGGTGTCTTCCTTGGCAACAATCTCATCTCTTGGTCGTCCAAACGTCAGCAGTCTGTATCCCGCTCCAGTGCCGAGGCTGAATATCGTGCTGTCGCCAATGGGGTGGCCGAGGTTACATGGCTCCGCCAATTGTTGATGGAACTTCACTCTCCTCTCGATCGGGCTACCTTGGTCTACTATGACAACATCAGTGCGGTGTATCTCTCCACTAATCCGGTCCAGCATCAACGGACTAAGCATGTGGAGATCGACTTGCACTTTGTTCGCGAGCGTGTCGCTCTTGGCCACATCCACGTCCTTCATGTGCCCACATCAACACAGTATGCGGATATTTTCACCAAGGGCCTCTCGACGACTGTCTTCACGGAATTTCAGTCCAGTCTCAACGTTCGGCCTGCTACCGTTTCTTTTTTTTTGAAATGAAAGGCCAGGAGCTCTGCCATGCATTAAGGAGAAGAAGGCACCAGATACAAAAGCTACACCACAGTCAAACGAACCGTTTGGGACCCGAACTGTAGAGCACAGAACGGGCTAAAAGGAAAGGAGGAAGAGAGCAGAAAAAGAGAACAGGAAGGGAAGGAAGGGGAGAAAACAGAAAGAAACAAAAATTAAGAAACAGGAGGCGCCGAAGCAGCAATAGTAAAGGCAGTCCTGCGATTGCGTACATCATCAATGGCAATGGCCTGCTACCGTTTCGACTACGGGGGAGTGTTAGGCGTACCTGCCTGACCACCCTTTGCCGTGCACCATGCATGTTGCCGGATAGGCAACAGTGCCATGCACATCTTCTGTATCTCTACTACTTCTAATTAGGAGTTGGTGGTGTCACGTCCGTTCTCCACAGTCCCCACCCCTGGCCCGGCTCTCGACACCCCGCCCGCGAGCATCATCGGTCCCCAACACCCACACACCAGACCCCCCCTTCCAGATCCGACTCCCGATCCCTGGCCTGGGCGCCCACGATGCTTCCTCCACCCCGCCCGCAATCCCCGCTACGTTCGCTCAACCCGCCTCGCAAGCCCCTGTAGATCTATCGTGTCACGCCACAAGGAACAAGCAATCCGCGATCACGACAATGTCGCTTTCCTCCCTCGCCGCAGTGTACGCCTTCCATGTGGACATCGCCTCCCCAGGCATATGTGGCCACCACAGCATGGCCTCTGCTGCGCACCGCCTCGCCACATCACCGAGCTCCTCCCTCGCCGCCACGTATGCCCTAACGCGGACACCACCGCCCTTGGCGTGTGCGGCCGCCGCATCATGGCCTCTGCGTCGCCCGCCCGCCACATCGTCGAGCTGCAAGCCTCTCCCCTCCATCCACGCCCACCGACGCGTCTCCCTCCACCATCGCCGATCGAATCTGGTCTTCGCAGTCCGTCCCCTTCAGCCTTCTAGATGGCCTCTAGGTGTGCCCATATCATCAAGGAGATCATTGCGATGGTGCTCCATTATGCTGCTGGCCTCGCCGAGGTGCACGTTAGGGCGCTTGTGCGGGACGCAAAGGGTCGCCTGCGTCGCCCTATTTCGCGGTCGGCGGCGGCGTACGACACAAAGTGTAGCTCACCGGAGTCAACGTGCTTGCGCTCATCAACGAGCAGGTTGGGGCCACGCTGCAGTACGGGATAGATAAGGACTTCTCGTACGAGTCGCGGCATGCCATCTTCTACGACATGGGATCAGGTAGCACCTACGCCGCGCTCGTGTACTACTCGGCTTACAACGCGAAGGAGTTTGGAGCCTTAAGAATGTTATTAGAGAACGTGATTGTTCAGTTTTTCTTTCCTTTCAACTGTTAAGTTGGAAATTTTGAGGGAAATGCCTACCTTTCTCTCCTTATGATTTGGGCTGGGAATGTGGATTTTTGATCTTTTGTGCCTGGAACTAATAATTAGCTGAAAATTTTTGATTGATATAGTCAAGTTATGTTAAGTAGCTTACGATGAAATATGGAATTATCTTGATACCTTCTCGCCGATGGCTCTGTTTGGCTTGGTTTAGATTTCTTGCAGGATTGTGCAAAGGGCAGCACATTGTATGGATTCAAGGGAGGCCCAAAGAGGTTATGAAGTGTAATTATGTTGAACTCAATGCGGATTTCGCTCTACCCCGATTGTAAAACCAGGTTAGCCACGCTATTCATTTTGTCAGCTTACTCACGCGCTTTGAGCTGCATTTAGTTTGCAAAGTCATGTTGGTTTGGTTGGAGACTTTGGAGTAGTAGGTAGCCCCTCGAAATGTAGTATGTAGGTAGCCTTGCACTGTTTGGTGCAAATATGGTAATCTATTGTCTTTAGATTTTTTTTCAATAAAGGAAGCTTTTATTAATCTTAGTAAATTACATCAAGGTGATACAATTATACTAAGAAGACTCCCGACCTCTACACAGTTAGGGTGTACACAGCCAAACACACACACAAGAAAAGACAAAGAAACCGTCACGGCAAACTACATCACGCAATATTGTCTTCAAGGCTATCCACCATCATAGCAACACTTGGACCGCGATAAAAGCTCTCCAATGACAACGCCTCCAAGAAAGACTCGATACGCACACGCACCGCCATTGCCATGATCCAACGGTGAAGGCCGGACCAAAGGTTTTCACCTCGAGAGTAAATCCTCAAACTACAAAACAATGCCTTCAACAAGGCCATTGCCGAGCACAACCAACTAAGGTCGACCTAGGATTTCTCCTCAAGTCAAAATCTGGGAGATTCCAGTGTTGCAACCACCCTCATTCCGAGCTAGTGCCGCCATACCACTTAATCTTAGCCAATAGCAACGGCCATCTTCTCAAGGCGGACAAACAATTTTAGATGTTCGACTCTCACGATGACAGATTCATGAGCTAGCCAATAGGCACACGATCATCAAGTCCACAGAGTGCATCTAAAAAATGAGTTGTGTCGCCTAAGAAAAGCGAATCCGCGAATCGATGCTAAGATTTCATATATATATATATATATATATATATATATATATATATATATATATATATATATATATATATATATATATATATATATATATATATATAGGAAGTTTTTTTCTACTCCCGGAGTAATTACTCCTATGTCATATCTCTAGCGTATGGGGTATCTCGTGTAACTGAGGGTATGTATGCGTAGTATACAGTATATAAGATCATCTAGGTGGTATGTACATTTTTTCAGAGGTGGTATGTATATTTTTGGACATACTCCTTTTTATAGCGTATATGAAGGTATTTGCAAAATACACTAAAAATCATAGACTCTCTTGCAATTTTTTCATATGGCTCACATTGGAGTATCTTATAATTAGTGTATGAGTACACCCAAAGTGATAAAAGAGTATTTCAAGTTTGTTTAGGTAGTATTTCAGAGATGGGAGTAACTACACCCGGGAGTAAACGATATTTTTCCTATATATATATATATATATATATATATATATATATATACACCAAAATCCAATACTAATGCATGCCTTATTTGAGTATTTCGGGTTGGTTGCTAATATCGCAAATCGCTTTGGAGCACTACTGACCATTTTTCTTCAGACTTCTCTGCTTCTTCACAAGTACATATAAAATATGGACATATTTAAGTCAAGGGCATCCCTATGTAGGGCATACCAAAATCCAATACTAATGCATGCCTTATTGCTGAGTATTTCAGGTTGGTTGCTAATACTGCAAATCGCTTTGGAGCACTACAGCCATTTTTTCTTCAGACTTCTCTGCTTCTTCACAAGTACATATAAAATATGGACATATTTAAGTCAAGGGCATCCCTATGTAGGGCAAAGAACCTGAAGACTTGTGTTATTGGGTGTCCAAAGACGATTGATGGAGATCTGAAATGCAAAGAGGTCCCAACAAGTTTTGGATTTGACACTGCATGCAAGGTGCCATGTTCTTGATCCATACAAATCAGTATCAGTTTTTTGCAATCCTTCTATAAGTTGTTTTTTCTGTGTTTTGTGTGATTCTTTTTTTCCTTACCTTCTTAATGGTGCTTTCCTCTTTGTAATTCCAGGTTCAGAAACTTATTGTAGAGTTAAATGAGATTTTGGCACATGATGTTGTTGATGAAGTCGGGGTTTGGAAAACCAAGCTTGTACCAGAATCCAAGCAACTGTTTGATTTTTGCCCCCTCCATCCAGGAGCAGCTTTTCTCGAAAGAGATCCACATGGCAATGTTCAGGTAAGACAATTTCTTGTACATCGACTTATGTCCATTAACCCTTTGTTATAATAATATTTTTAGCACGAAAGCCATTTCCTGACCTTTCACAATGTTGCTTTCAAGGTTGCAAAATTGAAACCGAGAAAATGCTTATCACCATGGTTGAAATGGAATTAGAGAAAAGGAAAGTTGAAGGTAAGTACAAGGGCCATTTCATTGGCCAATCCCACTTCTTCGGTGAGTATATATTCCTCCTTTTCTAAAATAATATCTTTATGCAGGATGAAAAAAGGAAACATCGTTTCATGCCCTTCTTTTGTCAATTTGCAGATATGAAGGAAGGTGCGGCCTTCAACCAATTTTGACGCAAGTTATTGCTATGCATTAGGTTATGGTGCCGGGCTCTTCTCCAAAGTGGGAAGACAGGCCTTATTTCTTCGGTATGTCAACTTAGATTCCGAAAGAAATTATTTGACCAATTCGGATTATTCTGTTGCCCTCTTTTATCTATACATATTTTTGTGGATGTTAATTTAGCAAAAGGGCCAAATACTGCATAATGCACTGTATTTGTTGAATTTGCGCTACTATTATCATCTTCTATCTCACCTCGCTAACCATGATAATCTGGCAATTGCCATATGCAAGTGTATGGCTGTGATTATCTTTTCATTGTTTTATGCTCTTCTATAATTTTATAACGGTGTGTCAATTGTTCTTTGTTTTGTCTACTCAGTTGGTAACCTTGTCGCCTGTGATGTAATGGACCGTTGGGGGACTGCATTGACATCATTGATGGATGTTGAGAGGAGGCATGGTAATTTTCTTTAGCCATTAAGATTTATTTATGATATCTTTAATTTTCTACGTTCCTTTTGTATTTAATTTTTTTTTGAAAGAAACGGCAGGAGCTCTGCCATGCATTAAAGAAGAATGCCAGAAATGCAACATAACATTTGGTTCAGATACATGTTGAATTCTTAAAAATGAGAAAATACAACGCCAAATGAGGACAAAACTCTAGACCAGACCCATCCTCGAGCAACCATATGGCACCATGGACCTTGTATTTAAATTTTAAGATGGTGGACCTTGTATTTAAATTTTAAGGTTAACCATGTACGGTAAAAACTTGAGAACACGATCATTCATTGAGAGAAAACATAAAAAATTTAAATATGATTTTATGTCAGTATATTGATTGTTTGCACTCTGAATATCTGATTATAATATGTTATTTTGTTATTTCATTATTGGAAACTTGTGAAATCTGCCTGACCTTGTCATGTACAACCTTGCAATTCTGAGCAAGTTCAAGTTAAATTGGTTAAAGTGGCATTTCTTCGAAGTTGTGTTATGCAAATTTGTTCTTTTTTATGTTCTTGATTCCATTTACATTATATTCTTACATGTTTCTTGTAAAAAAGTTTGTCTCAGACTGTAGTGATATGTCTGGTCTGTTAGCATCCTATGCTTGCGCCTTGCATAGACCTCTGTTGCTGTAATTAATTCTAAATATGTTGTAATATGATGATAAGCAAACATATACTACGTACAATATATTTGGTTTTAATTCATGTCGGAGGGGGCCATAAAAAACTTTTGTAATCGGGAGAGATAGATGTTTGATCTTGTAGCATAATTTTCTTTTATTGCTTGACCTTTATGTTTCGTTACCAATTTTATTTTTTATAGCAACGTATGGGCATTGAACTAGTTTGGCTAATAGGCTAAGTTAGGTATGCCTAGGATTAGTAGATGCAATTTGTTATCTCTTTCCTTGGTTGTAAAACTCCCTACATATACGCCGGTTAGGCCAATGCAAAGAATCATCGCGTGAGATTATTTTCCGCTTTCATTTATCTTCTTATTTCCTTGCTCTTTGATAATAATACAAACGCGAACACATGGCTTACTTATTGATCACTCGACAGTACAGTACGTATAACATTGTGTACTGAGCAACACAGATTAGCCTCCGTACTTGGCCTTGTAGTCTTGCCATAGCTGCTGCACGTCCATAATCCCCAGGATCTACGCGAAGAAATCGTCACTGTAGCCGTCCTTCATCTTGGCGTTCAGCTCGGCCACGAACCCCGGCTTGAGCGAGTCGCAGTAGTTCAGGAACCTCGCCGTCACGTCGTACCCGTGATCCCACCGGTCTCCCTGCCCCGGCTGCACCCAGTGCCCCGGCGCGAACCCCGCCTTCAGCCGCACGTACGTAGTCGGCGATCCTCGATGAGCCCGCCGTTCGCGTTCCCCGCCGCCCCACTGCCACATCGTCACCTCGTGGTACAGCACGCCGGTCACCTAGTACGTACGGCATCACAAGAGCAAAGATGTAATCCTTTGGAAACTATGTTGAACTTATCTTGTTGTTTCGCAGAGAGTCATTGTTAGTATGGAGCTGTCAAAGTTTGTTTCCGCCGGTATCGGCAAAGTGCCGGATTTGTAACAGTAATCACCAATGGTTAGTTAGTTGTCTGTCGTAGTAGTTAAACTGTATCTGATCAGAGTTCGGTTAGTTTGGATCGCGATCAAATCAGTTAAGTCGTTAACAACTTTTGTAATCTGTTTCTTATATAAGGGAGTAAAAATCGGAAAAGATATGCGAAGAAAAATCAGAAAAGATATGCGAAGCTTTTCCACATCGCGAAGTTCTTGTGTTTTGCCTCTGAAGTTTTGAAGTCTTTCTACTCTTTGCAAGGCTTCATTTAGCTGCTCAGTGTTTGGCTCTGCTATTGGAGTTATTTGTTCTGGTTCCGAGTTATTTGCATATTGTTGTGTATTGTTGCATTAAGTTTTTCAGATCCAGGGCTAATTGTTCCAACAATTGGTATAAGAGCCATGATTAACTGCAACTTTGATTGATCAAGTGAATCAATTTTGATCAAACACAACAGATGTCTGAAGGGGAACTTGCAACCGGCCATCAAGCTGCGTCGAGCAACAAGATATTGGCCAGAGGGATTCCAATTCAATACCCGGTTCTCGATGATTCCAACTATGGCCTATGGGCTGTGAAGATGAGAATCATCCTTCGCACACTTAGAGTTTGGAGAGCGATAGAAGGTGATGGTCCGATCAATGAAGAAATTGATCAGGGTGCAATGGATGCGATTTCTCAAGCTGTTCCTGACCATATGATGATGGCGATTGCCGGAAAGAACACGGCAAAAGAAGCATGGGAAGCTATCAGGGACATGCGAGTGGGAGAAGATCGAGTCAAGAGAGCTCGGGTACAAGTATTAAAAAGGCAGTTTGACCAGTTGATTATGGAAGACACTGATAGTATTGCAGATTTCTCAAAGAAACTCACCGGCATTGTAGGTGAGTTACGCTCTCTTGACACTGATCTAAAGGACAGTGTAGTTGTTGAGAAATTGTTTTGTGCAGTGGCAGATAAATCCTTGTGTCAACCCCACTATTGTGGATGTCGACCCGTGAACGCTCTCTCTTATGTCATGTTTTCTAATATGACAAGATCCTTTCGGTTCATGAATTATTTATTGTTGAAGTATAAGTGAATTACCCACTTTTCCTCATCAGCTTAAGCTTTTGGGTGAACTGGCCAGTGCATGCAACTTAATATGGTATCAAAGCCAAGAGGTCTTGAGTTCAAGACCCGGTTGACGCAATTAAAATAATAATTGCAGTCTATTTCTATTCCACGTCTTAGACCTGAGGGAGTCTGCACGTGAAGGGGAGTGTTGAAGTATAAGTGAATTGCCCACCTTTCCTCATCAGCTTAAGCTTTTGGATGAACTGGCTAGTGCATGCAACTTAATATTTATGTTCTTTGCGTGTTGCAAGGAGATTTAAAGCCAAGTGTCCAAACTAACCCATGTAAATTAATGGTGAGATTTTATTTCTTCTATCATCCTGTTAATATCAGAAACATCTTGTGAGACAAGTTAATCTATAAACGAGCTAGCCGTGCAGCATGCATGTACCTCCCTCTTGACGGCGTCCTTGTTATCACCGGCGTACTTGGCGACGTATTGGTCGTTGAAGCTGATGGAGTTGCCGGTGGTCAGGGCCGCGATTCTGGGGTCGCTGATGGTGCCGACGACGGTGAGGGCGACGGAGTCGAACTGCCTGCGGTCGCGAGGATTGGGCTGGTTGAAAGTGTCCCAGACGAAGGACACACCTGCTTGGCATAGTCCACACCGACGTCCTGGTCGAATTTCGCACCGCCGGGGGTGTTCGGCACCGCGTTCGTCGCGTGGAATACTAGGCAACGCGAGCACAGGTGTCAGTCTTACAGATCAATTTAGTATACTAGTCAAGTTGCTTGGACCGTGCCAATGTTTCTGTTCAGTCTTTGGAAATTAATAAGCTCCAGGGAAGACCTGTAGAGATGTCGTATTCGTGCTCTGTAGTATCGACAAAGTTGTAAGAAATCTCGTGTTAACGATTGATTAAAATGACTTAACCAGCCATCTCGTCTCATACGAATGCATTTCCCTAGCTCAGTCCTGTGCAAGCACCACATGGATTGTGGCGTCGATCCAACGGCTATGGACCAAGCACTACGTTAAATGGGCAGCTGCGCTGCTTTGCCAAATATTAAAAATGTGTTTATGATCCATTGTCCCAAAATTATAAAATAAAATTAGTATTTGTAATACGTTAAGTGTAATACGTATATGCAAATTTTCCACGTGAAATTAATCCGTACTGCTGAGAACCAAAAATGACAACTTGCACATGCAAATAGTTCATTATATTTACATTTGCAACAACTTTCTTTTCTTTTTTGTTTCTTCAATGGAGACGTATTTTATCCCAATTTTTGCATACACTGTCCATAATTTTTCTGTTGATTTTTAGAAAATTGTCAGTGCTCGAATTGAACAATGTGGGCAGATGTCCATATGCTCGTCAAATCCTTGGAATTGTCAATAGAAATCGACCTGGAAATTGATCGTCTGCGTTAGCGTGTCAATAAGGGTACATGAGACGAGTGCCTTCCGGGCTAAAGAGTAAGGACGCAGGTTTGGGCCAACACAGGTGGAAAAGTTCTCTCGGCAGAGGAGGCGACATTTTCTTTCCAACGGACGCATCGCGAGTGCTCGCTTCGTGCTACTGGCGGCGAGTCGCCTCGTCGACTCGAGAGAACCCTAGAAGATGATGGTGGTGATCTCGACGGCATTGACGGTGATTGTTGCTGCAACTTTCATCGGTGACGACGGCGAGCACGACGGTAAGATCCCCTACGCCATCCCTCTTTGGTTTTGATCCAATCAATAGCTATCTTACCTCACCTCTCTCCAATCACCAAGTTCATCTCGAGAGTGGCGGTGACGGCGGTCTGACATTGAGAGCGGCGACGACGGCGGCGCAACCCAACATCTTGCCGCTTCTCTTCGACAACAGCTTCTCTTCTCTTCGATTCAGATCTAGATTGCTGTCTTTGAGTAGCTGAAGGTGAGCCTGGTACTGATGGGTTTTCTTTTCTATTATATTAGAAATTTCTGAGTTGATTACCTTTATCTCATCGTATTTGGCTGTAAATGGCTGTAGAAATTTCTGAGTTGATTACCTTTATATCTACATGCTATGATTTGAAGTCTGTTAATCATATTGGCTGTTATGATTAACGAAACATATTCTCTTCTGGATGCTATGATTTCGAAGTCTGGATATGATTTCTGTTATATTAGAACTGAAAGCTGTTTTCGAAGTGTAATTGCTGTAAATACATATTGCTGTAAATGGCTGTAGAAATTTCTGAGTTGATTACCTTTATCTACATGCTATGATTTCGAAGTCTGTTAATCAAGCCTGGCATTTATTTTTTTTAAAATTTTCTCCAATAAGATTCATTGATGAGCCTGTGAATTCAACTCCGGCATGTGTGTTCACTTGTAGCTGTTATGTCTTTTCCCTCATGTTTTTATGTGAATCTGCACTCTTTATATGTTCTGAAATTTTTCTATCTTGTCTGCAGTACTACAAGCTATACCTTGACATCCTGGCTATCCCTTTGTTTCACTGTTTCTGAAAGTAGGTAAATCATGGAATTACTTTGATACATGAATTTTCTTGTTCAGACTACAGTGTGAACAATCACTTTGTTGGCTTATTGTTTTGTAGTTTGTTTCAAAAGTTTGAAGCCTTCTTTTTAATTATTTGCAGGTTTTATAAGGGTGTTGTTGACTCATTTGATACTGCTTCTAAAAGGCACAAGGTATGTCTTCTGCATGATGTATTTTCTCCCTACCATGGCTTTTTGGCTTGCATGAAGAACTAGGCTGATTGAAAATTAATTTGTTCAACAAGTACATTTGTTTATTGATTGACAATTTTTCATTTCTAAAATTTAAGGTTCTTGAGTGCTAGTTGATATGAAAGACCTTACTCTTACTGACTCCGAGGAAGAGGAAGATGACGATATGATGCTACTTATTTTGCCTGCATTATATTCAGCTTCTACCGTAACTAAAACTCCATGTCATACATCAAAGCTTACTGGATCAGAATATATTACTGAACTTCTTGAAGGTCATGCACCGATGTTATGAAAATCTTCGAATGGAACCCCACATTTTTCAAACACTTTCAGACTATCTTAGATCAAAAAATCTTTTGCATAATACAAGAGGTGTTACCGTGGAAGAGCAATTAGGCATTTTCATGTATATGCTTGCACGGAATGCCGCTTTGAGCATTGACCGATAGATTTCAGCATAGTCACGAGACTATACATAGGCATCTTGGGGCAAGTTTTGAGGCGATCACTTCATTGACCTATGAATTTATCAAGCCTCCATCCACTGAGACTCATTAGAAAATATCATCAACTCCACAATTTTGGCTTTACTTTGAGGTACATGTAATCCATGTCAGTATAATTTACGAATTTTTACCCTCTCATCTTAGTCCTCAATTAGTAATAAGGTCTTGTTTCTTGCAGAACTGTATAGGGGCAATAGATGGTACTCATGTCCCTATCACAATGACGGATAGTGAGGCTGCTCCATATCGAAATAGAAAAGGAACTCTTTCTCAAAATGTGATGCTTGCTTGTGACTTTGATTTGAATTTTGTTTATGTTTCTACTGGTTGGGAAGGGTCCGCATCAGATGCAGGAGTGTTACATTCTGCCATTAAATCTGGATTTCGAGTACCTAGGGGCAAGTACTATCTGGTTGATGGGGGCTATGCAAACACACCATTCTTTCTTGCTCCTTATCGAGGAGTCCGATACCATATTAAGGAACAAGGACAAGGCAATTGCCAACCAAGGGACTATAAGGAGTTGTTCAATCTTCGCCATGCCCGCCTACGCAACCATATAGAGCGTGCTATTGGCATCCTAAAGATGCAATTTCCGGTCTTAAAAGTTGCAAAATTTTACCCAATAGAAACTCAAGTGAAAATTCCAGCAGTAACAGTTACATTACATAATATAATCTGGAGCCATAAAGGTGATGAAAAATGGTTAAGTGATCAAACAACGAACATTTCTTCAGATAAATTTGTGGATCTACCTAGTGGAGATGAACGATACAGAGATGATGTTGTTCCATTGAACAATGAAAGGAACCTGGGTAATACTTTGAAAGATGAGATTGCAAAGAAGATATGGGCAGATTATGAAAGAAGTAGGAGGAGGAGAGTACAAAGGAGATCTCATTAGCAATTATGATAAATCTATGTTTTTTACTTTATTTTCTTTTATACTCGTTGTAATGAAACAAAACAATTTTGTGAGTTGTATGAAATTCTCCGATGTCATACTTTATGTTGTTTGTCTAATTATTAATTATCACAATGTACTTATGTCATAAATCGAAAACTGTAGTTTTATTTGTCATTTATTCGTACTATTTACGGTTCCTTGTGGTTTATGGTTTATCTAAGGCTTTATGGCAAATAGAGCAAGGTGGACGTCAAAGTATGAAAAAGAATTGGTTGATGTACTCCTTGAGTTCAATGTTTATCACTATCGTGGTCAAAATGGATGGACTTCAGAAGGTTGGAACAGGATTGTGAAGGATTTCAACAGACTCTTTCCAGAAGCAAGACTTTCTAAAGCTCAAATTTAAGATAAAGAGGCTCAATTGAAGAAAGACTACAAAGCAATTAGATCCATTCGCAATCATAGTGGTGTCTCATGGAATCAAAATGCATCCATGATTAACACCACATCTGAAAAATGGGATGAGATAATCGAAGTAAGCTTCTTGTTTTTTTAATTGTGAATCTTCTTTGTGTCCAATTAGAATTGTTCTATTTATACTTGAATTGTTCAATCATTTTGTAGGAGGACTTGGCTAAGAAGATATGAAAACAAGAGTTTCCCATTGTTTGAGTCGTTGGATCTCTTGTATGAAGGATATATCCATTCTATAATCCTCTCATTTTCAGTCTAATGTGTTGAACTCAGCTTGGGTCTTTATTACCTTCATTGGCTGTTAACAAATCATATAGAATCCTAGGTTTGTAGTTGTGAATACCGATGAATCCAATATAATTCAGTTGCCAGTCATGCATAGCACTGATTATTGTTGCCAGTCATGCGAAATGTGGTTTAGTTTAGTGTTGGTATTACTGATGGCATCAAGGTTTGATCATTCTGTTTTTATGTTGTGTTGGCTTATTGGTTGAAACATCTTTGATGTCTTAATATCCATTCTATAATTCTCTCATCTTTGATGTCTTAATAGGACAATTTGCAGAAGGAAAATATTGCTTCACTTCTAGTCAACCATCTAATGTTGCAAATACAAGCATCACTAGAAAACACTCACAGGATGCAAGTTTTGATTCAAGAGTTCGCATTGGGGAAAGACAGGACAACATGAATTCTCCTCCAAGAATACATGAAGTTGAAAGGCAAGATTTAGAGAATGACAAACAAGATCAAGAAGAGAACACTATGTACTCTTGTCAAAGAATGGAAGACATTGCAAGGAGTGTAGAGAATGAACTTCAAAATCGTCATGCTGAGCAGTTGGATGTTGAAGATAATGAATCAAATCAACAAGAACGAGGTGGTGATGATTATCCAAATTCAAGATCTGGGAGTGTTGGAGCACAAAGAGGAAGGCCCAAGAAACAAAAAGGTACATCGGCACCACGCATTGAAGAAACAATGGCAGCTTATTTTGAATTCAGAAAAGAACATGCTAGCATGAAGGAGCAAGCTTCAAAGGAAGGAAATGAATACTCAATTTCAAGATGCTTTGAAGTGTTACAAGCGATGGATGATGTGTCTGATGAGATCAAGATCTTTGCCTCCAATGTTTTCAAGGATGCAATAAACCGTGAGATCTTTCTATGCTATGCACCAAGACTTCGTGGTTTGTGGTTGAAGAAGGAAGTAAACAAGCTTGCAAATTGACTCCTTGTAAGTCCTCCTATTTTGGCATTAGGATTTGTTGATTCCATTTCATCATGTGCAGCTCACTAGTCCTTTGAGTAAAGTTTTTGTAGCTTTAATGTTTGTCAAAAGATTTGCAGTGACAATAGTATGCTTGAGATTGAAATCCAGTGTTATGTTTCAGGCTCGGATTCTGATTTGATTTAATATTTTAGGATCTGTTATGTTTCAAGAATTCTGATCGGAGCTGAATTTGTGTTCGCATTGTAATGACTTTTCTTACATCGCAAAGAAGCAGTTTGTAGTTTATAGTTGTGTGTTTGTCATTCGGAATTCTCATTTTGAAATGCCAGTTTTCTTTCATATTTTAACACTTTGCATTACTCTAATTAAATGCAAGGTGGCTCAATTCTTTTATATAGTACTTGCATGGTTATTAAATCGTCGTTTAAGCAATAAGCCATACTTCCTTTGTTTTATGTACATGTATAATGAGTTTGTGATTGTGATGTTCTTGCATTTCAGGTTAGCATGCTGCTGCAAACATGTAGTTTTTGCATTTATCAATTGAGGAGTTGAAGTTCATATTGGATGGATACGTTTATCAACTAAGGAGTTGAAGTTCAAACATGTAGTTCTTACATTTATCAACTAAAGTTCATATTGGCTGAATCGTTTGCCAAGAACACATTCTGTTATGTACTTGGTTCATTTGTGCTTGTATCAAAGGATTTCAGTTATGCTCAGCTTGTTCAATCGCTCAACTGTGTGATTTTCATGACTTGTTATGTACTTGGTTCATGTGTGATTTTCATGACTACCCAAACAACAATTGAAAATTTTTACAAGGGAAAATAATTCCGGATGTATTCTTTGTGCCCACAAATATACAAGTGTAAGATATTTACACTTGTAAAAAATTTCAAGGCTTCCAAGCATGCTCTAAAGAGTAAGAACGCTTCCACGCGGGTACGAGAGCTCTCTTACGGCACACTGGATACAATTCATGGATTCAATATGAATTGTGAGAGGTGTTTCTATACTTTTTCTTTTAATAGTTGTATAAATTTTAAAGCATGAATGAATAATAGATGGTGATTACTTGCTCCTTCGTTTACTCTAAGATTTACGCAACTTGTATTGAGAGGGAAAGCATTGGATCACTGCTCATGAATTGTTAATTCGTTTTGATTGATGGATCAGATTAGCTAGTATTTATTTATACTTTCTTCGATACTAAAGTAGTTTATTATTCTTAATAAATCAATGACTATATCTGATTTCTATTATCCACCATATACTATTAGTATAATGCGTCATGAAATTTCTTAAATTTATAACACTGACAAAGAATTTTTTTTTAAAAAAAAATTGATCTGAAGTTTTGACATTTTATTAAAAAAAATAACAACCAAACTATAAACACGTATCCATACACACAACCAAACCCTCGGCTATGCGAGCTCTCGCGTTGAGAAGTGCTCCAATTAACACAGGTAGACAACGTGCACTCCAGGTACTCGCCAGCCGAGCTCCTGACAAAAAAGATGTTTGAAACTGCTAGCGCGCAAGTGTTTGGTACTCTATATACTAGTCAATCAGCTTGCCTTGTTCTCTTTCTTTTGGACAGGGCCGAATTGCTAGACTTGCACTGTGCCAATGTGTGAACGTAGGAGCTTAATAGGAACTAGGAAGTTACTTGTCGTCCTTCTCACGACAAGCGTGCGTCGGTGCGTGCCCTTAGTTTCTAGGCTTTGTTTTTCAGCATTGAAGTTGCGAGTACGTTACAGGAATTTGGAAATTAATCGCCTTGAAATGCAGCTGGCCGCAGCTTTTTCCCATTGGAAGAAAGTGATATGCCAAGTTTGGTTTTTGTCGTCCCTTGTTTTTGGTCTTCAGTCGAACAGTGAAACTAGATACACAAGAAATTTTGCACAACCGTAGGACGAGACTAGCTAGAATCAGTGTTATTTAGCTAGCTCCTCAGTTCATCAGGAGAAAGATCGTCACATCCTTCGACTAATTAGAGAAGAAAAGCCCCGGGGCTAAGACGCGTGTGTATGATCGTACTGCTGCTTGCGTGCACGACGGCCGTGCCGACGTGCCGTAGTCGAGATAAATAGTGGCTGAATCTCTCCAACGCAGAACAGAGTATTACCTCCGTTATTTTTTAGTCACGTCTTAGAATATGTGTCGTCAAAATTTAATATTGTCGGGGACTGGAAAATCTTTGTCTGGTCAACGGATGGTCAACAAGCCCTTAGCTCGAGCTCGAGCCGCGAGATCTTCGACCACGACGTGGACTGCACGGCTCCCTCATAACCTCGAGCTAGGGGGTAAGTGTCGGGGACTGAGATATCTTTGCCCGGTTAATGGACGGTGAACAGAGCCCCTAGCTCGAGCTCCAACTGCGAAGTCTTTGACCACAACGTGGACCGCGCGGCTCCCTCACGACCTCGGGTTAGGGGGGCAAGGAATCAGTTTCTGCCCGGATGGGTCAAGCTCGGGATAACACTGATTCCGAGCTCCTCCACGTCAGCGCCCCCTGAGTGCGACCTCGGATGACGTGCGGCTGCGACAGAGCTACAGCAACTCCCATTCTAGCAGCAGTATGTCGGGTCTTTCCCTGGATGTTGCACCGAGGCGCCGCAGGGTCCACGAACGCCTACGGTACCTCCCGGGTGACGCCCGCGCCCATCGCCACGACCGGCGCGGTCGTAGATCCGGTCGCCGGGGCGACCACGACTCCGACTCCAGCAGCGGTGACCACCTTCCTCGGCGTGCCCCTGTACCGGCCTATGGCTGCTCGGCATACTCCGACGACCTTCGTCGGGTGCGCTGGCCAACTCGTTTCAAGCCCGCCTTGATCGAGCGGTTCGACGGGACGAAGAACCCCGATGAATTTCTCTCTATCTACTCGACCGCGATCTTGGTCGCTGGGGGAGACGAGGCGGTGATGGCCAACTATCTCCCGACCGTGTTGGATGGGGCGGCGCGTACCTGGCTCTTCAACCAGAAGCCTGCTTCCTTCCGATCATGGCGTCAGGCACAAAGCGTCCTTCGCTCTAATTTTCAGAGTTGTTATGAGCGGCCTGACAGGGAGGACCTGGATTGCGTTATCCAAGGGAAGAATGAGCCCCTCCGTGACTTCGTGCGGCGATTCATTCGTACGAGGAACTTGATTCCAAGTGTTTCGGACGAGGCCGTGATCAAGGCCTTCAAGTTCGGCGTCCGCGACCGGCGCCTCACCGAGGACCTAGAGATTACGACGAGGCTCACTGTCAACAAACTGTTTCGCATGGCGGAACGGTACACAAACGCGGATGACGCGGTTCGTTGGAAGCATGATTACGACCAAGGTAAAGTCGGTATCAACTCGGGCGAGGCTGGTCCCTCTAACGGCAAAAGCGCCGACCCAGGCCTTACTGCCAAGAAACGGAAAAGGGACCGCAAGCATGGTGACAACCGGCCACGGGTGGTCGTTTCTGCAAATGGTCACCGCGAAGTCATGGAGGTGCGAGAACCAGATCAAGAAGGGCCCCGACCTCGGCGAAACCGGCCGCGGCCTCAACAGGCGTCGCGCCGACCTCGATAGGTGGATCGCCGATCTGGGTCTCGGCAGGCCGACGGCCAGCTACAAAATCCACTCTGGCCGACGAAAATACTGAGGTTTGGCCTACTGTGTGAAAACTCCCAGTATTTTCATCGGCCAGACGGGCCGACAAAAATACTGGCAGGTACCCCTTGGAAACTAGCTCCGTTTGCTCGTTTGGACAGAAAAAAAACCCCAGTATTTTCGTCGGCTAGCCTGGCCGACGAAAATACTGAGAGGTACCCCCTGGAAACTGGCACCCTTTGCTCGTTTTGATGGAAAAAATACAGTTTTTACGCAAATTGACATACACCAACATATATTACTCAGAACAATCACAAATGCGTCATACAATTTCAAAATCATATTAACATGAAATTCGCACATGCATCACATTAATATCCCAAATACACCATCATATATATCAATCCAAAACATATCACAAGTTTTATCCAACTACTCTCAGTTTCCCATCCATCACAAGAATGTACAATCCTAACTCTCGGGGGTGTTTGAATTATTGCCGCTACCTCCAGAGGCAAAGAAGCCGTCGACTTCTGCATTTGGAGCGTGCGAGCTCGAACCCTGAACTGGCCCTGGTGGTGGAGGCGGAAACGGGAGCTGGCCCTGGTGGTGGAGGCGGAAATGTTAGTCTAGAAATACAAATAATTTTCAAACCGAATTAACCTAAAGCATAATTACCTGCAGTGCTTGCCCTGGAGGTGGATACCCGAAGAATGGCGGAGGAGGCTGAAGTGTAGGCAAGCCGTGTTGAGTGCCCACAGCCATGTAGAGTTGCTGCATATAGTCAAAGTGTTAAATCCGCAATAGTAAAATTAATCGATATGTTGAGATTTGAGCTTTTACCAAGAGCTCTCGAAATACGCTGCGTTTGCCTTAAATGCGCCATCTCCACCGTGCCATCATCGGTGCAAGTTGGCGAAACCTCCACGCTGTTGGCGAGCCTGCCTCGTACTCCACGAACCTCGTGATTATCCTCGGAGGAGCGAGCGCTGCTCAGGAGGACCCCGACGCTCTTCCTGGGACAGAGCGACGCCGAGTCCACAACCCCGTTGAACATGGAGAACACCTGCAGCATATATATGAAACCAAGGCATTAATAAAAAGTGCAACTATTGACGATATCGATTTCGACAATACACAAATAAGGGGATTATTTCACCTTCCATGTCTGTTGCCCCCACCACTCGGTATAAGCGCCGAGACATCGAGGTCCTCGCTTCTCGGTCGTACTCGCGGTGGACGCCAGAGCCATTTCATCCCATATTGCTCTGCATGCCAACAATATGAAACAACAGTTTGAAGACATAAATTTCATCAAAGCAGTCGAACAACTCACAATCCTCTCGAGTCAGCCGTTGGGTGCACAGCTTGTCCAGCGACTCTGGATCGGTGCTTGGTCCCCGAAGATAAACATCGATGTAGCTCGAGAACGCGCCGATTTTAGCCTCTGTAATCCAAAGTTAGCGACATGCATTCAAAAGCGTCTTGAACTAAGGCTAGATACTTACCATGCGCCTCTTTAAGTGGAGGTGTCCATCCGCGCCGTACCGGTGCAACACCGGGTCACCTGCCTCTCTGTTGCCTCGCTTCTTGTTGGACCTAGCAACAAAGTCAGCCGACGCCCAAGATATGTGCACAAGTACACAGAAAGCTTAGGGCACTTCATCACCAGGATGGGCGCCTGGAGGTACTCATCCTCGCGAGTAGATCTTGGAGGCTCAGAGCTTCTTGGTCATTTTCTCCTTTTTCACCCCCTTGTAGTAGGAGCACACCACCTGGATGCGTGCATTGGACATCATGTCCTTCACGACCTTATGGGCCGCCTTGTTGAAGACTTTTTCGGCCCTCTCTTGATTTGAGGGACATCCGTCCTCCAGGCGTTACCTCTCAAGAAAAGCAATTATTGAGCTAGCGACATATCACTACAAATGAATGAAGCTGTAAAGAGGTAAGGAACTCACCTGTAATCGTGCGAAACGCGTCGGTACAAGAAAGCCATGAGCGCCTCGAGAGCCAACTTTGTAGTGCTCCCACTTTAGGCCCTGCGGCACCCCGCTGATGGTCACCAGACCCGGGTAGTGGTGGCGGCAGAGAGCTCCCAAGACCGCGTTAACTTGCGATCGCTGGTGCCTACCCTCCCACGCCACGTCATCCCATTGCCTACAATTAATGAAATCAAACCAGTTAGATTCTCGACAAGTTACTTTTTCAAAATAAGAAAACTAACTTACCAATCCCCATGGGGCCTGATCACCCTCCGCTGGTTAGGTTCAGCTCTTGGGAGGACGTTGTTGGATCCCCGAAACCTGAAAAATGCCAAAAATGAGAATCACAACTCTATGCATACAAAAATTAACATTGAAAACACGAATACCTGAAACGCTGTGAAGAAGGCGCCACAGCATCCTCTGGGATCTCTTCGTCACCATCATCCTCTGCCAACTCTTCCGCTACCTCCTCCGCCGCTGGTGCTAAGTCCTCAGACTCGTCTGAGGAGTCGGAGGCGAACGCACGACTCCTCGTTGGCCTCTCGTATGCACTCCATGCACCCCAGAGCTGCTGCGCCCTCTGCTCTGGGGCAGTCCCTTGGAAGAGGTTGTCCTGACTCCTCGAGGACTTCTGTCCACTGGACCCCTAACTCTTCCCCTTACCCCCACTCTTGGAGGTCCTGGAGGTAGATCCACTGAGCTTACCAACAATCTTATCCTTCGCATGCTTGAATATCTGCAAAAGTTTCAATAGAGTTAGATTGCACATTTATAACAAATTATAGCAATAATGTGGAAGTAGTAAGAAATATAATCAAAGTAGTATTACAACAATAAGAGGATATGTACTTATCAAAACTCATCAGCGTCTCGAGGTTCATTGGTGACTCGTTGTCTAGAAAGATGTGTTTTCACATAATCCCGATGTCGTTTCTTTGATGGACGAGGCTCAACTATTAGGTCTGTGGCATCGATGGCTACCTGATGAAGGTCATCCTCATGAGCAACCCGAAAAGATCTTGGCAGACCTTCTTCCTGGTAGACATCCGCTTCCTCATCGTCCATCGTACTGTCGACGTAGTCAGCATCCCCAGGTGGATATAACCGTTCACGTGGGTTAACTTTATATGCTACCCACCAAGCATGTAAGCTGGGATGAGGATAGTTCAGGTAGTACACTTACTCAACCTGGTGAGCAAGCACGAAATTGTCGTGGCCTTGAAGCCTTGACTGGTGCTTGACCTCTGTCATGCCAAATTCGTCGACACGTGTGCCATTGTTAGGATCAAACCAATCACATTCAAAGAAAACTACTCTCAGTTCTTTGGACCCCCCAAACTTGTACTCAATTATGTTTTGAAGAACACCATAGTAGTTAATTACGCGCCCACTTGTATCGCATGCCTTAGTTACCACTCCGCTGTTCACGGTGGCATCGTGGGACGTCTCGCTTCTAACGTTGTTGTTCGAAGCGAAACCCATTAACATCGTAACGATGAAGTTCCTTGCCGAACGGTGCCGTGTGATAGCTGCGGCAGTCATCATGGACGTCGGTATCGAGCATGCAATCGCATAGGTTAAGACATCATTACTAGGTGCAACGAAATAATTTGAAGTTTAGGGTTAGAAAATTGGGAGGAGGATAAAATTACATGCTTTTGGAACCGATAGCGAAACTAGGGCCGTTGTTTAACCCCTCGTGGCGTAGCTTATCCAGCCTTGCTAGTAGGTTGGCGAGCGATTTCCAATGTTGTTGGTCAAACAATCTGTAGCGTGGACTCACCAAATGAGAATAGGTTCAGGATTACACAATTCAGTACCAAATACGAATCATTACTTACTCGAAATATTTTTCCATTTCATCCATGTTGGAGTACATATAAAGCAGAGCCGAGTTCCACTCTGTTGGTGATACCTCATGTGGAGTAGAAGCGCCGACAGATTTACCCTTCCACTGAAAAATTTGAAGGTTACTCAGGGGTGCTTCTTCTGCGATATGATACCATGTTGTAGGCGCATTCACATTGTGCTCATCTACAAAATACATACTTGAATTGAGAAGTACGATATCTCTTTTAGAGCATACGCCTCAGCGATGCACCCTTCAACCCTAGCCTTGTTGCGTACGGTTGACTTGAGCTTTTTCAATTCTCTTTCCTCGCAATACATCCACCTAAATTGCACAGGTTCTCCAACCTCCGCTTCCCAGGGCAAATGCACCAACAGATGTTGCATCACGTTCATAAAAGCAGGTCGGAATACCTGTTCCATTTTGCATACAAGCACCGGTATTTCTCTCTGTAACTTTTGCATCATCTTCTTCGAGATTTCCTTAGCACATAACTGCCTATAGAAGTAACTAAGCTCCACAAACATTCTCCACAACTCATCCTTGAAGTAGCCACGAAACATTATAGGGAGAAGTCTTTCCATTATGATGTGATAATCATGGCTCTTAAGCCCATTTAGCTTCCCTGTGCTGACATTCACTGCACGCTTTATGTTAGCTGCATAGCGATCTGGGAATTTAAGGGTTTTCAACCACCGGAATATCTATTTCTTGTCTTGAGGTTTCACACAGTACGGAGCTCGTGGCCTGGCAATTCATCCTTCAGGATCTAGTACGATCTCGAGCGCTGGCCGATCACAAATCTCGGCTAAGTCTCTTCGTGCCTTCACATTGTCTTTTGTTTTGTCTTTGAAATCAAAGCACATGCTTATGATGCTTTCCGCGACATTACGCTCTTGGTGCATCACAATAAGGGAGCTCCCAAATTGCACAGATATGAGTCCAGTTGTGCTCTATTTTGAAACCTTCGAACCCTCCATCGTCTTTTACTACGAGCTGCCTATGCCAGGCAGCTATCTCTCCACTGGTCAAACACATCGGCGGGCCCTTTGTAACAGTGGTGTTCTTTCGGAATGCATTGGACATTCGCCTGAAAGGGTGATTCGACGGTAGGAATCGTCGATGGCAATCAAAGAAACAGAACTTTCCACCATGCGGCACCCGGAATACATCTGAGTTAAACATACAATTGGGACAACAAAGCCGACCATGAACACTCCAACCGGCCCATATGCCATACGCAGGTAGATCGTGGACCGACCACAGGTATGCGACACGCAAGGTAAAGTTTACTTTACCATAGCTGTCATATGCCTCTACCCCTCTCCATAACTCTTTCAGCTCTTCCATTAACGGCCGCATGAACATATTAAGGTGCTTCCCTAGATGATTAGGACCCGGAATGACAAGTGCTAGAAATATGTACTCCTCCTTCAAGCACAATGCAGGTGGTAGGTTGTACGGCGCGATGAAAACCGGCCAACAAGAGTACGGGGTGGCACTTGTACTAAAAGGTGTGAACCCATCTGTCGCCAACCCAATGCGAACACTCCTAGGGTCACTTGCAAATTCGGGGTCGAAGCGGTCCAATGCCTTCCACGCCTCGCCATCTGCTGGATGCACCATCACATCCTCGATCTCACGGACACCTTCTTTATGCCATCTCATATGCCTAGCTGTTTTTTAGATAAGTATAGATGTTTAATCCTAGCCGTGATTGGCATGTATCGGAGCTGCTTCATCGCGACTTTTGTCGTCACCGTTATCCCCTCATCATTTACCACCTCGACATATCTAGACTTGTTGCAGTACCTACAACGAGTGTCGTTGGCATGTTCCTTCCAAAACAACATGCAATTATCCTCACAAACATCAATCTTCTCATACTTCATCCTAAGGCCGGACAACATCTTCTTGGACTGGTACATGTCCTTCGGCATCTTATGGTCACTGATCAGTTGGACCATATCATTGTAGCACTTGTTCGAAAAGTTGTACTTCGACTTCATTGACATGAGCCGTGTCACCGTCTGTAGGACGGTCACGTTGGTGAACTCATGCAATTTCTCTTCCGAGGCCGAAAGGAGCCTATAAAATCTTTGCACCTCCGGCCTAGGCTCCTCTTCCGAATTAACCTCAAACTCCCTACCAATATCATTCAGCATCTCATCCATCCTGTCTTCATCCTCATGGTCCGACTCAACAATGGGCTCCGCCTCACCATGTTCGTACCATATCAAATAGTCGGGCATGAAACCAAACTTGCACAGGTGCCGCTCTACATCCGACTTCACGTGGTAAGAATAGTTGCGGCACTTGCTACACGAGCACTTTGCGACACCACCAGCAGCCCCTGCGAATGCATGGTCCACGAACGCCTGTGCGATGATTGCCCATTCTCTTGAGTGCGCCCCGGTCTTACCCCAACCATCATACATCCACCTTCGATCATCACCCATTCTCGAATATAAACACATGCACCGATATCAACCACAGGCGGCTTAGTTGCGAACAAGGGCTCTACTGGGAAATATATGTCCTAAACCCACCCAAGAATGGACGCCAGAGCACAGATTTATGACGAGCCTTACGGCCCGAACGGAATTTCGGCATCATAACCCCACTGTTCTCCGAATGCACGCCCAGTCTTGGTGCATCGGAGAACAACTAGGTCATGCTGCCGAGATTTCGTTCGGACCGTTGGGCTCATCATAAATCCTACATATGCTCTAGCGTCCATTCCTAGGTTGTCCAAATTAAACTGGACAATTCCGGAATGGCACACCTCACAAGTAAATGTGAGATGCGCCGTTCCCGAACGGGTGACGCCTAGACTTGGCTGACCAAATCGATTCTACTTAATTGAATCATGTTTTACCGACTTTAACCCCGAACTAATCATGGCCCAAATACAAGTAAACAATATGGCATCACATGGCATGCTCCAAACATATGAAGTAGACAATATGGCATTGCAAGTAAACAATATGGCATCCAGTTTATTGTCTCATTCTCATTGCAAGTAAACAATATCACATTCGCAGCTAGTAAACAATATCATATTCGCAAGTAGTTTATTGTCTCATTCGCATTGCAAGCAAACAATATCACATTCGCAGCTAGTAAACAATATCACATTCGCAAGTAGTTTATTGTCTCATTCGCATTGCAAGCAAACAATATTTAAACAATATTGCAAGCATCGTGTGTAATGTATATGGCTGCAACAACATGTGGATTTAATCATTATACTACTAACTTGGGCCATGTGCATTATCGACTAATAGGCAAAACTGAAACATTGTGGCGTGCAGTGCAAACAGATGGCCCATGTAGTTAATAATATTGGGTTGTGTATGGCAATCAGATGAACAACTAAAGTGGTTTGCATTCTAAAATTAATGAACAACTAAAAAAGTAGATGTAGAAAACGATGGAAAACTCACCTTCCTCGGAGACTGCGGTGGCGCGGCGAGGTGGGGGAAGGGCGGCGGCCGGTGACGCGCTTGCTTGAGGGCGACAGTGGCGGTCAAGCACAACGCTGGAGGGCGCGGCGGCGGACGTGCCTCTGCGTAGGGAAAAAAAAGCTCGTTGAGCTGCCGGTGGCTCGCTTTAAAATTGCTCGATTACATTCATTTTTCTTTTAAAGTAAAAATTAGTTGATTTGGAACAAGGGTCAATTTCGACTCGGCTCGTTAGGCTCGGCTCGAAGTTGGGTCTCAAACAATACAGAGACTATAATAAATAAGAATAAATTAGTGTCAAGAAAGCTTAAAAAGCTCATCTCGCTCGTTTTCCACCCCTAGGTGCGGCGGCGGCGTCACGGCAGGCGGTGGGTCGACGCGCCAGCCGGGCGGAGCTCGTCATAGGGTGGGCGGCGCGGCAATGATGCGCAGCTCGGCGGCAGGGCGGGCGCTGGGAAATGCATGGGCAATGGGCGGCGACCGACGGCGTGGTCGACAGGCAATGAATGCAGATCGGCAATACAAGGTGGCGTGGCGGACGGCGGATGACGGACGGCGGATGCTAATCGATTTGGTGTTTTCGGTGGCGATTGAATAGGCACGCGAGGGTCGCCCGTGTGGTTATTACGGCATATTTTCGTCGGCCCGGGTGGCCGACGAAAACACTGCTTTATTTATTATCGTCGGCCAACCTGGCCAACGAAAATGCTTACTCATGCCACGTGGCACAACTCGGGTGGGCCAAGATTTTTTTCGTCGGCCTGAAACACCGACAAAAATAATTTGAAATTCAATTGCCACCCCTGGCAAGATTTTTTTCGTCGATTTCTTTAATAGACTGACGAAAATATATTTATTATCATCGGCTAATGGTTCTGACCGACGAAAATAAACCTATTGTCGTCGGCTTGCTTTGGGCCGACGAAAATTTTGTATTATTATCGTCGGCTTGTGGAAAGCCGATGAAAATATATTGGACCGACGAAAAAAATACCATTTCCTGTAGTGCAATACATAGATTTACTGTAGCAAATTCAATTTTTTTTAAATTTTAAATTCGGCCGGTAGTTCAAATCTCGCCCTACTCTGAAATCCGAAATTTCAATCCCTGCCGGAATGAAACATCAAATGTGTGCGAATGGTATCATTTGCTAAAGTCTGTAAGGTGTTCGTCAAGTTTTTTGTCTCTCTCTCTCTCGTACGGTTTTGTGAGATATTAACGCAACATTCAGACAGGTCTTGGGATTGAGGCCAGCAGGACTCAGTTTTCATAATCTAATCTTCTGGTGCAGCAGTATTGTAGTTTTTGCGTGTGACCATTTGGGAGTATTATAAACTTGGGTCTTGTCTGCTCGCTCCAAGGGGCAAGCAACGGTAGCGTCAGCCGATCATACTCCATATATTTGGACCTGTTAGGAAAAACAAGGCCGATACCAATGTAAGATCTGAACGACACAAGGAGATACGATGTTTGGTAACGCAGTTCGGCTTGCGCCTACATCTGCGGGCTCTGATTATGGGCGCTCCTCCCCAATCAACAATACCGCAGCATACCGAATAGAGTGGGAGTCGGACTCTATGTCCTTGTCCTCTATATAAAGGGTGCAGCCTTGGTGTAACCGAAGTAACGACTAACAATAGTAGCATAGGCAAAGAAGGGGGCGTGGCCTGCTATGGCCGTGATCCACGTAGCCGGTATGCTGCGGTATTGTTGATTGGAGAGGAGCGTCCATAATCAGAGCCCCACAGATGTAGGCGCAAGCCGAACTGCGTTACCAAACATCGTGTCTCCTTGTGTCATTCAGATCTTACATTGGTATCGGCCTTGTTTTTCCTAACAAGTGGTATCAGAGCCGAGGTTGCAATGCGCAAGATCAAGGGGGAGACACGAGGATCATGCACACACATGGCGTCGCGGAAAACACCGAATCGGGCGCAAGGTGGAGTATGGCGGCGATCGATTTATTCGATCGGTGGTGTCGAGATACCGGCGCAGAGGCTTGAACCGCTCGATGGGCTCGATTGGTGGGGATTATCAGCGTGATAATCAGGCCAACAACGTGGCGGGCGAGGTCGTTATAGGTGGCGATTTCGACGCTCTTGATCGACGCTAGATCGTGAGCGGCGGGAGCGATGATGCGACGGATGTTACACGGGCAAACATCATGTCACAATCATCCTCTCCGCTCGGTGGACCGAGCGAGCAACCGCGGTGGCGCAGGGCCTTGCGCTGGAGCCGAGGATGGCAGACGCCGACCGCGGCAAAGCGGCGGCGGGCGGAGCGGCGTCGGCGGCTGCACGGCGGAGGTCTCGGCGACAAGCCGGAGGGCTGGCGCTGCGACGGTGATGGAGTCGGCGCGGGGCTGCTGCCAGGCGATGGCGCGCGTCGATGAGGCCACAGACGCGTGGAAGAACGGCTCCGGCGGCTCCGACGGCTGCAGGCACGTGGAAGACCGGCGGCGGCTGACCTCTCCTCCCGATTGAAGCGAAGAAGCTTGTGGCCTGGGTTCCTCGCGGGAGGACGGCTCGCTTCGGGCGCTGGGCGGAAGTGAAGGCCGCTAGCCGCAGGGGGCCATCTGGTGGCGCCGATGCGAAGGCCGACGTGGGAGGCTCGGCGGCCTGGGGGATTTGGTTTGTTGCTAGTTGCCCGTGATGGAGAAGGAAACCAAGGCAGTGTCCAAGAAGGACACGGTTGTTGGGTGGGAATCGGAGTCGAAAAAGGAAGCTTCGGTTTTTTTTGTGATTTCCGATTTAGATACCAGGCCAGGACGGGGACGTGGGCAGCAGTATATAATCAAAGCCAATGAAGCCAAAGGGGAACAATCCAAGGTGCAGAAGAGGATTTTTCAGAGAGAAAAATTCAGATCTACACAAGAAGCAAGAGCGCTGCTTGAGCGCAATTTTTCCGGGCGCTCGAGGAGGTCATGGTGATCTGTCCAAGATGTCGGCGGATCTGGCGATAAACCGCAAAGACAAGGGCCGGTTGAATCGCGGTCAGAGGATGAAGCCGATAGGTACAAATTTTGGTCTAGTGAAGTTCGACGGTTCTGGCAATTTCGGTTTGTGGCAGATGAGGGTCAAGGATCTCTTAGTGCAACAGGGATTGTGGCGGCTCTCGGGAGACTAAGCCGAGAAGGTAGGAGACGATGATCGGGAGGAGATGCGATCAGAGCAGCCGCTACCATACTGCCTATGTCTCTCGATCGGTCATGTACCATGTCATGGGGTTGTCGACACCGAAGAAATTTGGGATAAGCCGCCACGGTTCATGTCCAAAACTCTTACCAAAGAAGTCAGATTCAAGCGTAAATTGTATGGGTCAAGATGCATGAGGATGCCGATATGAAGGAGCACGTGGATGTTTTCAATCGGCTTGGTCACGGATCTAGGGCAGCTAGATGTGAAGATTGCCGATGAAGACAAGGCTATTATTCTTCTATGTTCGCCGCCACGCCCTATGAACATCCGTCACGACACGACGTCACGGCAAGGATAGCATCAAGACGGAGGATATCACTGCGTTCTACTTGCTCATGAGATGAGAAAGAAGAAGAGTGCAGAGAAGGAGGCTCCGCCCCATGCTTTGCTAATCGAGGTGATCAAGATAGCGGGCGGGGACACGGAAAAATAACAGAAGAGCAAAGGTGTGCGGTGCTTCAGATGTGACGAGTGGGGACATGTGAAGAGGAATGGCCCAATGAAAGATGGAAGCGCTTAATTTGGCAAAGGCTAAAGGTGACTCGTAGTTTACAATTGTGAAGTTCTCTCTGTCAAATAAGCGATCCAAGTGAAGCGTGGATATTAGATTCTGGAAGCTCCTATCATGCAACACACAAGAAGGAGGTATTTTGTTCGTACACTGCTAGTGATTTTGATTCAGTCTACTTGGGAGATGGCACGGGTTGTCGTGTCGTTTGTGTAGGTGACATCAAGATCAAGATGACAGATGGAACAGAGATGATACTTCAGGGTGTGAAGCATGTGCCAGGGCTAAGGAGAAATCTGATTTCACTTGCACTACTACAAAAGGGGCTATATTAGACACATCATCATAGACGGTTGTAAGAGAAAACCGTCTGTGATGTGTTTCAGGCACATCAGAGACGGTCTGTATTCCAAACCGTCTACGATATCTAATTATCACAGACGGTTTGGAATACAGATCGTATGTGATGTGCCAGCACATCACAGACGGTTTGCTAAACCCGCTCAGTGATACTTCAAGCATCACATACGGTTTTAGCTACAAACCGCTCAAATGTTAGGTACAACTTCATAGGCGGTTACAGGATAAATCACCAGGATATTTCGTCATCACGAGGCGTTTTTATCCACGTAACGATCTGTGATCATAAATTGAAATCTCAAAGAATCGCTAGCGCCATACAAAATAAGATCATAATCGATGGAGAACATTATAGATTGCATTATAAGTAAGAATTACTGCATTATAGATTGCATTATATATATAAGATCATTACAAAAGCGTTATAAGATCATTACAAAAGCGTTATAAGGTCATTACAAAAGCATTACAAAAGATCGACTACTATTTTAACTAAAACAGATCACTAGCTACTCGTCATAAATCGGAGGAGGAAGCCGGAGGGGTCGGAGTCCGCGGAGTCTCATCATGCCGTCCGGGTCCTCGCCGAGCGGCTCGATGCAGGTCATCCTCCGCCTCAGGTAGCAGGATATCCCTCCGATGAGTCGTAGCTACATCGGAGGAGGAGGAGGAGGTCGCGCGTGGGACGCTTCTTCGCCGGGGAGGCGGAGGAGGCCGGGCGCCGACGCCGCCTTTGCCCTGCGGTGGAGGCGGAGGCATCCGGCGGAGGGCGCGGTGGAGGCGGAGGTGTCAATGAGGGGCGCGGGTGGAGGCGGCGAAGGAAGCGAGCACCGTGGAGATGGCAACCGCCAGAAGTAGCCAGAGCTATTCGTGCATGGTCATGCCAGTGGGTATGGTTGGTGGTGGCGGCGGCGTCGGTGGGGTGGAAGAAGCATCCGAGGAGTTTGGTGTGTTGCTCATGGTGTTGTTTCGTGCTTTTGGGTCGGAGGAGGTAGTGGTCTAGTGGAGGCGAGCGTTCTTAAAAGGCGTAGACGATCAAGTGGTGTTGTAAGTGCATTGGGAAGCGATATGATTGCATTAATTGAAGATTTAAGTGATTTGACGCAGGAGCCAAGGTCGCATTGGGAGAGACGATCAAGTACCGAGGAAGACAAAGGGTCATCATTAGGACGGTTTTAGTCAAAACCGCTCAGGATCGATGTGACATCGCAGACGGTTTTTACTAAAACCGTTTGAGATATTATCGAGAGCGATTTTTTATAAACCGCTCAGGATCTCATGTGACATCTGAGACGGTGTTTATATAAAGCATCTACTGATATATCTCTCAGCAGCGCAGATTTTTATGGACAAACCGTGATGAGATAAATCATACATCGCAGACGTTTGTGGATAAAACCGTCTGCAATGATACCACTTACGTGTAAAAGGCGCGCAGAGTCGCACAGAGCCTCCCGTCTCTGTTTTTTTAGGTTTTCCTCGACCGTCTCTGAGGTGGCTGCGATTGAGGGGCGTCCTTGTGAAAGAGGCTCTAGATTTGGAGATTTGATTGCAGATCCTTGTGCTGTTGGTCATCCAAGGTTAGTAATTGCTTCTAATCTGAATTACATTTTATATCTAGGTTGGGGAAATGAAGCTGTGTTCTAGATCTAGCTTGTTGAATCTATATATCTTGGTGCAGAGGGAAATGAATTAAGCTGGTTAATTTGTTCTTTGTGAGGTGAAGTAGATATATTTGCTATACCTTGTGCAGATCCATTTGTACTTTACGATCTAAATTCATCATATTCGTCATTTAACACCTATTGTTACATATGTAGCGTAGATGGACGAAAATCGATGTACGTTGAGAACTGCGCTAGTGCCGAGTACATTAATGGTGTCTCCGCTTAGAAGAGCCGCAGAGGTAGATATGTCGAACAAGGGGTGGAATTTATGCCTTGTCCATGCATTGACCGCGAGAATCTCCGGATGTTTCGAAACCCAACACAGATTGAAGCACACTTGATTCTACGAGGTTTCAAAAGGGGATATACATGTTGGACCAGTCACGGTGAAGAGCAGATTATGCAGGGAGCAAGTAGTACTGCCATGGTGGACGAAGTCGATGATACTCCAGATGATATTGATTGTGCTTTCGATGACAATCTGGATCAGATGCTACGGATGCAGAAGGGAACCGTGATGAGCAGGAGTATGTAAAATTTCGGGGCTTGATGGACGACTCGGAGAAACCTTTGTTCCCGGTTGCAAGTCCAGATACACAAGATTGTCGTCCGTGGCCGGAATTGCTGAAATTAAAGGCAAGCAACGGTTGGTCCGACAAGAGTTTCACGTATTTGCCAGGTCGTTAGCGGATATGCTTCCGGAGGGAAACGAGTTGCCAACAACGACCTATAAAGCCAAAAGGTTCTTTGTCCCTTGGGAATGGAAGTAGAAAGAATACATACCGTCTGAATGATCAGATCTTGTACCGCAAACAGTACGCAAACTTGCATGTATGTCCGGTGTGCAACGCATCCAGGTACAAGCGTAAAGATAGATCAGATGATGACGCCGAGGGCATGGAGGTGAAGAAAGAACCTCCTGCTTAGGTGGCGTGGTATCTGCCTATAATTCTCCGTTTGAAGCGGTTGTTTGCGAACCAAAAAGAGGCAAAATTGCTTCGATGGCACTCGGATGAGCGTAAGAACGATGGAATGACTAGGCACCCTGCTGATTCAACTCAGAGGAGAAACATTGATAGGAGGTTTGAAGAATTCGCGCGGATCCGAGGAATATAAGGTTCGGATTGAGCATGATGGAATGAATCCTTTCGGTAACATGAGCAAATTTGCCATAGCACTTGGCTCAGAATCTCTGTGTGTACAACCTTCCTCCTTGGTTGTGTATGAAGCGAAAGTACATATTGATGTCTCTACTCATCGAAGGCCGAAGCAACACGAACAATATTGATGTGTTCCTAGCACCATTGGTGGAAGATCTGAACACATTGTGGGCTCTAGGGTGCGGTATGGGATGCTCACAAACGAGAGTACTTCACTTTGTAACGCCTATTGTTCTCGCACCATAAATGATTATCCCGCCTTTGCTAACTCTGCTTGGGCAGAGTACAAAAGGAGCCAAAGCATGTACACATCGCTTGGATGACACCGAGAGTGTCTGATCAATCACTCACGCAAAACCTGTACATGCGCCATCGAGGTTCCTTCGAGAAATCACCCATACCGCAAGATGAAGAAACAATTCGACCAAGACAATCGAAGACACTTTAGCTCCAAAGGCTTTAAGCGGGTCAGACATTCATGATATGGTTAAGAAGTTGGATGTTGTGCTAGGGAAGGGACATAAATCGAGGACCCGTGAGAAGAGCATGTGGAAGAAGAGATCAATATTTTGGGACATACTTTATTGGGAGCACCTAGAAGTTCGGCACTGCATCAACGTAATGCACGTAGAGAAGAATGTCTGCGATAGCTTGATTGGTCTCTTACTGAACATTAAGGGTAAAACAAAGGACGGTATCAATGCACGGCTTGACTTGGTTGATATGGGCATCAGACCTGAGTTAGCACCGAAAGAGACTGAAAAAGGCCGAACATACTGCGAGCCTGCTAGTTACACTGGCCCAAGGCCGAGAGAAAGGAACTGCGCTAATGCTTGCATGGTGTGAAAGTTCCATCTAGTTACTCGCCCAACTCAAGAGACTTGTTTCGATGAACGATTTGAGTTTAATCGCATGAAGTCCCATGATTGCTATGTGCTTATGACATGATGCTCCTCGTGGCAATTAGAAGTATTTTACCGACCAAGGTTCGGGAGACAATCACAAGGTCAGGTTATTTCTTTAACACAATTGCTCGAAGGTCATCGATCCCGAAGGACTTGATGCTCGCAGGCGAGGTGGTAATGACTCTATGTAATCTTGAGATGTATTTCCCTCCGCCATTTTTCGATATCATGGTCCATCTCATTGTTCACCTTGTGAGGAGATAAAGATGTGCGGCCTGTGTTCCACGTAGCATGTACCCGCTCGAGAGGTACATGGGAATTCTCAAATCCTACGACGGAATCGATCTCGACCGGAGGGTAGCATTATCGAAGGTTATGCAATGTAAGAGGTCGCCGATTCTGCGTGGATTACATGGCTCAGGTCGAACCGATAGGTGTGCCTCGATCCCGCCATGAGGGGAGGCTCCAGGGCATCGGGACCATTGGAAGGAAAGCAATCACACCTGATCCAGTTGCGTGTGCCAAAGCTCATTTCACAGTTTTGCAACACATGGCTATTGTGGCCCCGTATATCGAGGAGCACAAGAATTGGCTACGGCAACACAATCCGACGTGGCGAGTATCGATCATCGACAAAGATAACCTTCACTTCAACACCTGATTCAAGGAGCGACAGCCCATTATCGAAGCATGTCGTGAGACGACATGGTTGGCAAAAGGGCTAGCTTTTACGGTTGTAACATGGAAAGGATATGATTTAAATGGGTACACATTTTACGAGAGATCGTGACATGAAGAGCACAAACCGTAATAGCGGTGTTCGTGATCGATGCGCCGAATACCGCCGGATCGATGAGGAGCTCAGACTATGGGTTCATTGAGGAAATTTGGGAGCTCGACTATGTGCTATTCAAGATCCCCTTATTTGGTGCCGTTGGGTTAACTCGCAGACGTGAAGGTTGACAGCACGGCGTCATTAATCGTGGACCTCGAACTTCTCGGATACCATGAGGAACCATTCGCTCGCCAACCAAGTTGTTCAAGTATTCTATGTAACCGATTCGTCCAACAAGCGGCGCCACGTTGTTCTTCAGTGGAAAAGGAGGATTGTCGAGTCGAGAATGTGGTAGATGAGGAAGAATACAATCAGTTCGACGAGTTGCCTCCTATTGGTACCAGCGTCACAATCCAGGAAGACCAACCTGACGAAGCTACCTACACACGTGTTGATCATCGTGAAGGGCTAATTTTTGTACAAAATAATAAACAAGTGTTGTCATGAGGACCTCTATGTACATATACCAAGTGTTCCTGTATTAAATTTAATTAATTAATTAATGACAAGTATTAATTACTGAGATGCATGCTGTATTGATTAAAATTAAGCAGGTGTGGAGTATATGGACCCTGGGTATCTACATGGCAGGCCGTGAGGACCACCCAGGAGGGGATAGGCCAAGCCGACTACATGAAGATGGGTATTGCTCAGGAGGCAGGCCGTCATGCACAACAAGGAAACCCCGAAGATGGAAACTAACCCTGCTTAGGGAGGATACAATTGTAATCTTAACCGCCATCATGTTTAACGGATAAGGAAAGAGATACAAGATTCCCACCTCGTATCCGAGTGGGACTCTCTTTTGTAACCGCCCTCCTCTGCTATATAAAGGGAGGGGCGGGGGAGCCAAAGGGATACAATCTCATTAGCAATAGCTAGCCACATATAATTCCAGAGCACAGGACTAGGGTGTTATCTCCACCGCGAGAGCCCGAACCTGTATAATTTTCCGTGTCTTGTGCTACCATCGAGTTCCCAATCCAGCGCTTAGCCCCCTTTTCATTATTGTCGGTAACAAACCTCGACAGCAGGTGTATGTGTATATGGACATGTATTAATTACTGAGATGTATTAATTAAAATTAAGCAGCTCTACAAGGACATGTATTAATTACTAAGATGTATTGATTAAAATTAAGCAGGTGTATAGAGTGGCCATTCCGCACGGTTCAAATTAAACGATGCAGGATGGAGACCATTCCGAGCGGTTATAGGATTGAACCGTGCAGGGTGTAGTCATCCCAGACGGTTTAAACCCAGAACCGTCTGGGAAAAACATGGTATTCCTAGACGGTTCAATCCCAGATCCGTCTGGAATGGTCTTCCCGCGCCACTCAATAAATCCCGCGCGCTTGCCATTTCACCAACTCCCGCGCACACTTAGTTTATTGCAACCCTAGCTCCCTCCCCCCTCGGCGGCGCCCTAGCTCCCTCCCTCGGACTTGGTCTCCTCCTCGGCGCCTCCCCTCAAGTGTTTCGCTTCTAGCTCCTGAGGTGCCTCCTCGGCCTTGGTCTCCTCCTCGTGGCGCCTCCCCCTCGGCGCGCCCCCCACGGTGGTGTCCCTCCCCAGGTGGTGTCTCCCTCTCCATCGGTGGTGCCCTTCTCCCCCCCCTCCGCTTATTTTTTGCCTTGCTTGCTCCACGATTCGAGTCTTTGTTCCCTCCGTGAGTATTTTCGGTTCGCACTTGATTCTTGGCCGCCGAGATACTAGTGTTGCTCGTGATGAAATTAGGGTTACTACATGAATATGACAATTGATGAAATGATTTAAGCCTTGAACCGCTAGACTTGTATGAAATTATTGGATTATATTCACTTACTCGCTCAATTTGTATTCATTTTCGTTATCGCTTTGATTTTGTTGGTATTATATCACCGCTATGCTCATAGATGTTGATATGATTTAGCTAGCTAGTGGTCGGAGTAGTAGTTGCTTATGTCGCTTGATTTTGCTTATATTAATCTGAACTAAGTTGTCTCTCATGATGTAAATCTCTTGTCGATCCTTGCTATTTATTACATTATCGCTTTGATTTTGTGGGTATTATATCACCGTCTGCTCATTGCTTGGTTCAGTTAGTGCAGTTCATAGATGTTGATCCGATTTAGCTAGCTAGTGGTCGTAGTAGTTGCTTCATCGATTGATTTTGCTTATATTAATCTGAACTAAGTTGCTTATATTTATTCATTAAGTGATCTTGAATGATCTGAACCTACAATATATATTGATCTCGCTATTAGTCCGATCGATCTTTGCTTATGGATAAAATTGACATTTTCTAGCTGATCTGAACACATTCATTTTATAACGATGAATAATACTTAATCATTTCATGTGCATGCTAAGGTGGTAAGGGTTCAAGGCTTAAGTTATTGAATTGATTAGTCTAGTCCATTTGTGATTGTGGTGAAGATCCTTATCTTCATCCAAACCCTAAAATCTGAGAGCGCAACAAAATTAATTCCTCTCTTAAACATTCTGCAAAACAAAGTTAGCTTGACAGCTGTTAATAAGAAAAATTGATAATAATAAATATTAAGGATCTAATATAGTCCAAATATGTCATGATTGTTAAAGTTCTGATCATGCATCCATTAAGGGGAGTTCCTCACGCAACACGCATACATAATAATCTGTCAAGCTAACTTTGTTTTGCAGAATGTTTAAGAGAGCACAACAAAATTAATTCCTCTCTTTGAGATAAAGTTTGATGGATGCCTTAAACTTGTTTATGTCATGTTGGTTGTTTGTTGATTATATGTATTCTCGTATACTTAGAAGTAATAATGAATAAAATCTTGCTCTTACACTCAAGATCTTACCCAACAAATTCAAAAAATCTTCTTAAATTTGCTTCTCTTAACTTACCTACTCTTAACCTTACATCATACAAGATGGCATCTCCTCAATCCTCCGCTACCAAGGGATCTGATGACGCGCCCAACGTACAAAGAAACAGGCGCAGTGCAAGAGGGTTTAGTAAAAGGCCTCAAAGCCGGTACACCATCACGGCGGTCGATTCGCATGATGGGGCCCCTACCACGCCTCTAAAGGTCATGGCGCTTTCGGACCATGTGCGGATCGTTGGGCGTGAACGGTCCCCATCACCTATCCATCATGGAAGACGCTGACAGATGAGGAGCGCGATAACCTGGTGACAGAAATATTCGCGTCATTCCAGCTTCCACAAGACGCCATGCCTGCACTGCGACGATACGCATTGCTAGTGGCGGGAAAGGCGTGGAAGAACTTCAAGAGTGTCCTTGTTACTAATTACGTTAATAAGGAAGTAACTCCGTTCCAGAAATACGGGTTCATCTCTGAAGATATTTGGAGGCAATTTGTTGAGTTGAAGACGACGGAAGAGTTCATGCTTCAAAGCACAGCTCACAAGACCGTCCAGTCAAAAAAACACACACCCACACAGACTCGGCTCAACTGGGTACGCGGGTAAGATGGCGCAATGGACGAGGGAGGACGATGAGTCAGTCTAGAATGAGGTCGCGCCGCCATTTGCCTCGATCGTGGACCCGCGTACCCGAAACTGGGTAAGAGCGAGGTCACGTCACACTTCTGCGGGCGGCGTGTCCTTTGCAAACCCCGCTGATGAGGAAGTGTCCCAACGCCTCATATCGTTGAGCACGGAATCTTCCCAGGGCTCTTTTACTTCAAACAGAGAGAAAGACATTATCTCCACAGCCTTGGGAAACAAGGAGCACCCGGTCGCACTCAGAGGCCTAGGTGTTTTCGTTCCTCGAAAATGGGATTCCCACAGACTCGCCACGCATCGAGTAGGAAGAGAAGCAAAGCCGAGCATGAGGCACAACTAGTAGCCCTCATTGAGGAAAGGGTTGAGGAAAGGCTTAGAGCACAGTTCAATGATCACCACGGCCTCGAGGAAAGGCCGGAGAAAAGGGTGGTCGAGATAGGCAGCACGTAACGTGCTACCCCAAGAAGCACATGTGCGATTCAGCCTAACCAACCGTCAAGCAATGACGCCCACCCTCGAGGCAGAGTGAATGAAGCGATTTCTCCTCGATGACAACGCGCAGTAATATATCTCGCAATGATCCTTACCTACACTTTTAATGTTGGACTTGTTAGCTAATTCCTTATGTACCCTTATGTAGGGGCATACCGTGCAACTGCAAGTGAGGCTTGCCAACGGCTCTGTTTCTCAGAGGTCGCTTGAGGACAAGCGTATGCATCCGGAGAAGGGCATTATCGCACGGACATCCGTTATAAGGCTCGTGAAGGTCACTGTCGATAGTGTACATGAAATTTTCAAGACCGTCCACACTGGACTTCCCCCAAACGCAGCGAGATCGTCACACTAGGGGATGCCATCGCACATTCATCCAAAGGCCCAAAGGACATCTCCTTCGATGCCCACCTAGGAGCACCGAAGGTACAAGGCCCCAGATGCACCACATCATGCACCAGAGCTACCAACACTACCGGAGCCATGCCATGCACGGAATGAGCCAGCCAAATTGGCTACAGTGTCTCGTCCCGTGCAGACCATTCCTGCGGTAAGGGCCCAATCATTTCCTGCGAAGACGAAGCTTGGTAGCAGGGCACGCGGAGACAAGGGCAAATCGAAATATACCACGTTAGCCCATGACTTTCCGATTGCCCCATTGGCGCGGCAATTCGAGCTAGGGCAACCATTCGTACCGGCTGACCGCAACGAGACGCTTTCATTATCCTGCTTTAGATTGCAACAATGGTGCAGGCAACAAGCCAACAAGCCGGTGGCAGAACGGCAAACGAGTATCTCTGTGACCTTCTCGGAGGAGTATTTCTTACACCGGGCTTTAGATGGCGTCTTTGTGGTCGGCTTCAATGACTTGTTCGATCAGTACAACCTCGTAGCGCCGACGCCTCACTCATAAGATGTCGGTCAATGTAAGTGCACCGCCTACATTTCTGACGCACCGATAAATGTCATATATATATCATCCTTCATTTTGTATATGTAAAATCATGATCCACGAAGTAATAACAAGGAATGAACCCGTGGGTTTTGTCGACGCACACATTTTGTCCCAGAAACCATGGACGAAGATAAACAATTGCTTATTTACTACATGCAAACAAAGAATGCGGCTCATTCGACAAAAAATCCATACTTTTACCCTACAACCTGCAGTAAGTGCTTCGTCGAGATGCTATACTCGTTGATTCTACTATATATCTCACCTCGGGTTAGGTTCAATGACCATGACGACATACCTTTGTAGGAATCTTTGGGTTCTAATCGTAATTATAACGAGACGTAACCGGTCATTTATCTTGATTCCAAAAAGGGCGGCACCCACGATTTGAAGCCTATCGAGATTTTCTCGACACGCCGTCTAAGGTTCTACAAAATGACGGAGGGCCACACAAGAAGGGCCCGCCACTCTAAAACATATTTTTAACTTTTCGGTATCCAATAGTATGCAATAATCCTTCACACTCCATTATAATACCTTTGGAACTAATTAAACTATTTTGTTTTGGCAATGCCACCAGCAGCCAAAGGCCACTGACCTATGTGGATTCTATGTTTGCCACAACATGTCACTCCTCATTGGTTCCAGGCAAACCAATGTCATGCAGGTCTATCAATCTTCCAACAAATGTCTCCACTTACTAATTTATATACACGCGAGACTTTACTTTTCTCATTGATGAGCTTGGCAATGCATCGAATCAGATTAGAACAGTGACCTTCAAGTATTCGAGGGCGCTCAGGCCTTCTTCCTGCGTGAGGTCTTAGATCCAACAGGCAAATGCTACTCAGGGCTCAACAATTAATGAGTTTACCAGACATTAATATTAATTTCTAAACCTTCTGAAGTGAATTTGTCATTTATACTTCTAAACCTTCTAAAGTGAATTTGTTGTAATGTGCCATTCGTACTGCAGATGCTACTCAGGACAGTATACATTTGTTGTATTTCTGAAATGGATTGATGCGCTGTGCATATGTTGTAATGTGTGAGGTTAGTTAATTCATGAAATGGATGCGCTGTATGTTGTGTAACGTGTGATTGGAGTACAATTTTTAAATTTGTCATAATAATATGCTAGTCATACTACATATTGTCTTTTGTTTCAGAGGGCATGGCTAGCAATTCCTGAGGCTAGCCAATATATTAAATTCGGTATAAAATAGAAAAAAAAACATCACAGACGGTTCTAACGAAGAACCGTCTGTGAATAGGCACAAATCACAGACCGTTTAAAATTGGAACCGTCTGTGATATATTATATTTCACAGACGGTTCTTATTTAAAACCGTCTGAGATATGACAATAATCATAGACGGTTCGAAAGTGAAACCGTCTGTGATGTTTTACACTTTATAGACGGGTCTGACTTAAAACCGTCTGAGATGTGCCAATTATCATAGACAGTTAGTAATTGAAACCGTCTGTGATGATACCACATCACAGACGGTTTGTAAGTGAAACCGCTCGTGATAAAGAGCATGCACGGTTGGAAAACCGTCGCAATGTTCTTTGTCATCATCGACATTTGCTTACAGACGTTGCCCGTAAAACCGCCTCGTGATGAGGTTTCCAATAAATGCGTGATTAGCTTTTTCGTAGTAGTGTTGGGGCCTTACATGATGGAGGGATGATGTTCCAATCAGATGGAGATGGGAAGACCATGGTGATCATGAAGGGCGAAGAGACCGTGATGGTTGGAGAGTTGATGTGTTCTCATCTCAGATATGGTGAGAGGGACTGCTGTTGCAGGTGGAGTTACTGAGTCAGTGTTAGCAGCTTCTACTCTAGAAGGCGGCAGGTCTGAGGCCAAATCAGACTTGCCGGGTGGCTTGGCATGAGCTACAAAGACGGCAACCAGAGTCCGGGTATGCGGGTTCGACGTGATCAGGGACGACTTCAAGGTGACGGACCATATTCGTCAAGGTGGAGTTTGTTAGGGTTTGTGTCGAATATGTGTACGAGTATGATTACAATTGGACTCTGTGTTGTAATAGGCAGGGGAGATAGAGGAGTCGGACTCTATGTCCTTGTCCTCTATATAAAGGGTGCAGCCCTCGTGTAACCAAGTAACGACTAACAATAGTAGCATAGGCAAAGAAAGGGGCGTGGCCTGCTATGGCCGTGCTCCACGTAGCCGGTATGCTGCGGTATTGTTGATTGGGGAGGAGCGCCCATAATCAGAGTCCCGCAGATGTAGACGCAAGCCGAACAGCGTTACCAAACATCGTGTCTCCTTGTGTCGTTCAGATCTTACATTGGTATCGGCCTTGTTTTTCCTAACAGGACCAACTGCCGGCATGCGCATTATACAAAGTACAAACCATGACCTGCTAATTAAGCCTACTCAACTTAGAAGCGATTCAGCCATCCCAAATGTCAGACTGACACTTCGTGAAGCCCAAAAACAAAATTACACCACAGTGGTTTAGTCGAGACGATCCATCGCCGTAATTCCGGTTAGTTTTAACAGATAATCGGCAATTGATAGTTCACCTCTCTTGTGTCACCTCTTAGCTAGGTTTGTCGGTGTAATTGACGAATGCCCTCATCAGCTGACTCTCACGTCAGGATCGACTGGCTCAACTCTTGATAGCCTGGTCGATGGATGGATAGTCGTGCACAGCGGCGGAGTCTGGGAAATTTGGAAATCTCGTCAAATTTAAACCTTGCTCTACACACTATGTAACCCATACCACAGGTAGCTAATTATCTCCTTCACCTCACTAGGTTACGTAGTAGCATTGAACTAGCACAAAATGAACCTTCACGTGGCCACAGTCGCTTCCCTCCTAGCTCTGGCCGCGACGTCCGGCGCCGTCACGTTCGAAGCTATGAACAAGGCGGCTAACTCGTCCGGCGGCCAGAGGTTCGACCAGGCCGTCGGCGTCGACTACGCGAAGCAGGTCCTCTCCAATGCCTCCACCTTCATCTGGAACGACATATTCAACCAGCCCACCGACGCCGACCGCAAGCCCTTCGACGCGGTCACCCTCGTCGTCGAGGACATCGGCGCCAGCTTCACCATCGACAACATAATCCACCTCAGCGCCCGGTTCGTTGGCCGCATCTCCGGCGACGTGAAGACCGAGGTAATCAACGCGTAGCGAGCTAGCTTCCTACCCATGCACATAGACAGACATAGCTAGTGTTATCAAAAGCTAGGGCTAGCTGGTGTAGCTAATAATAGTTTCCAATGAATTACATCTTTGCTCTCGTGATGCCGCACGTACGTACTAGGTGACCGGCGTGCTGTACTACCACGTGACGCGCGTGTGGCAGTGGAACGGCCAGGGCAACGCGAACGACGGGCTCATCTCGGGGATTGCCGACTACGTACGGCTCAAGGCCGGGTACCCAAAGAGGGCCCGGGTGCAGCCGGGGCAGGGCGTCACGTGGGACTGGGGGTTCGTCGTGACGGCGAGGTTCTTGGACTACTGTGACTTCCTGCGTCCGGGGTTCGTCGCGCAGCTGAACTCGAAGATGAAGGACGGCTACAGTGACGATTTCTTTGCTCAGATTCTGGGGAAGAGCGTGGGACACCAGTGGCAGGACTACAAGGCCACATATGGTAAGGAGCAAGTGTACACCAGTACCCCAATCTATTTTTAAATTAGTAAAAATTACTCTCCCCGTTTACTCTAAAATGCATCCCATCCCAATATGTATTTTCCACCTTCCCAATGCTTGTATTTTCCAAATGCAGTTTAAATTAGTAAATAGTACTCTCTCGTATCACAAATACTTATTGTTTGGATATAGTTGCATCAAACTTTTGAAAATATTTAAATTAGATATATGAAAATCATACGTATAGATTTATCTTGAAAAGTATTTTTATAATATTATAATTTTATTAGATTTTATAAATATATTATAATAAAAATTAGTAGTCAAAGTTGTGTTTTACAAAATGTGTCAATAGCCAAAACGTGTATTTGTGTATGGAGGAATAATACTTTGCACGTCCCAATGCATGTAGTTCCACTTCGCTCTGTTCTTGTGCTGGATATAGTGTTAATAGTCAGAGTAACGCTAGCGCACGTTGTGTCGCGGCACGACGATGCAACGTAAAATTTGAGAAATTTGGTCGATTTTCGGTTTTCGTATTTTTTTTTAAAAAGAGCCGTTGGAATTCATTGGCTAATCTATGAGCTGCTATAAACCTTCGACGAATCTGTTTTTTTTTTAGAAAACCATGATTAGGACCCGCTAGCGAATCTATTGTCTGCTATAAACCTTCAACGAATCTGTGTTTTTTTAGAAAACCGCGGCTGTTTTTTTATGTAATTTGGGAAACTTGGTCTTATTTTCGGTTTTCATATATATATTTTTTTAAAAAGTCATTAGGACCCATCGGCGAATCTATGGGCTGTTATAAACTTTCGACAAATCTATATTTTTTTTTGAGAGAACCGCGGTTAGAACCTCTCGGCGAATCTATGGGCTGCTATAAACCTTCGATGAACCTATGTTTTTTTTTAGAAAACCACGGTTGCCTTTTTTTATGTATTTTCGATTTTCGTGTTTTTTAAAAGGCCGCTAGGCCCTGTTGGCGAATCCGTGGGCGAATCTATGAGCTGCTATAAACCTTCGAGGAATCCGTGTTTTTTATCGAGACATATTTTTGTTAGTTCACTTCTCTAAAAACCGCTAACAGGAGCCAAACATAAACTGTAGAGGGACCTAAAACAATTTATTTTTTCCGGGGTTCGTTCCACTAAAACCCACTAGAGGACCTAAATGTAAACCGTGAATGAACCTAAATGTAATTTTGATATTTTTGGGTCTATTTTAAAAAAAAAACTGCCGAAAGGATCTAAACGCAATTTCTAATTTTTTGGAGGGCCTCTCCGTGAGACCAGTGACGTGGCATCGGCCAGGAGGCTCCAATCCTGACCACTTTAATATATAGTATACATTGGATGTATTTTAGTCACATTTTATCCGGAACACACTCTCTTTGTTTGCGGACTTTGGTCACTTTTGATCTGTTCCCGGTTAGTTTCATTGCATACTTTCCTATATATGCATAGTGCTCTCTCCGATTCATAAAAACTTGTCAGTTTACGATACATGCAGTTAAACTTTTGAAACTTTACCTACCAATAGGGTTGTAAACGAGCCGAGCTCGAGCGAGCTAGCCTGGCCCTCCAGGCTCGAGGTCGGTAAGGCTCGAACCGAGCTCGAGCCGAGCTCGAGTTGGGGTTCGAGCCTCGACTCAGGCTCGAGCTCGACTCGACTAAGCTCGATAAGCTTGATAAGCTCGGTAAGCTCGGTTATTTTGTAAGCTCGGTAGGCTCGGTAACAAGCTCGAGTAAGGTCGGCTCAAGAAAGCTCGGTAACAAGCTTGAGAAAGCTCGATTTAAGGAAACTCGATCTAGGCTTCAGTAGGCTCGCGAGCTCGAGTTCAGCTCATTCGGAGCTCGAGCCGAGCTCGAATCGAGCCTCTCACGGACCGAGATCGAGTAACTCGCGAGCCTCGAGCTTTTTTTACAGCCCTACCTACCAATATCTTTTTAAATGTTTAAATTGGATGCATGAAAATCATATGCATAGATTCGTCTCGAAACGTATTTTCACAATATTATAATTTTAGTGAATTTTTTAAATAAATTACAATAGAAATTAGTGATCAAAATTGAGTTTTGAAGGTCATAACAATGTCTAAAATGATAACTATTTGCCAGAGTAGTACCCCGTTTCGCCTTAGTAATTTCCCAGCCCATTCGTTTACCACACAAATGGTGGTGGGCCTCGGGTCAGTTGGATTAATTATAAAGGATGTTTTTGTCAAATTAGATGAAAACAAATTATGGGCTATATAACCATGCATTTGTCAAGAGTTAGTGACAAGTATCAGCTCTCTATACCAAATTAAGACACTAGCACCCCAATAGCAGGCCTAGAATGTCTGCGCAAAACACGGTGCGACTCTGGTCTCCATATAGGCCCAGGGACTGCCGCACTGCGGCACTGATCCTTAATAAACTTGTTAATCCTTTAGAGCAAGTATAATAAGATGAGGTAAGCAGGCTGTAAGGATTGTCACATCAGATTTATGGTGAGTTGGAGGAGAGAGAGAGGAGCGGGCTGCAGATCTACAATCGGCTGCAACACGGGCTCTAAAAAACTTGATGAGAGAATGAGAGGATGAATGTAGGAGTATTAATGGCTTGTATGTATGTATGGCTAACTATTATATGGATGGGCTATTAGGTTGGCTGTATATGATATGGCAATGGGATAAAGCCTGCAGTTGGCTCTCTTAGGGCCTGTTTGGTTGCCTGCATGTATAGAAATTTGCATCCATAAATGCAGCTTCTGGCTTTTTTTGTGTGTTTGGTCACCTGTATGTTGCTCGGAGCCTGCATGAGCTGATGCAAGATTCCTCCTCTAGCCTGCATCACCGGAAATGTGGAAATCGGCCGTATGAGCGGAGCTAGGCTCCAGCTGAGCTGCATGCACACTGACATCAGCATGATATCAGCGTTTTCAATTCGATTTTCATCTAAACTTTTGCTATATCTTTTGATTAGTATCTTCAATCATTGAACCGATTTCACCTATATGTTCCTGACATTTTTTCGAACAAAACTAGACCACACTTGCCATATAAATTTCAAAAGATTAAAATTTTCATTTTTGGATTTTTGATTTCCTATTGTTTGTTTTTAAAATTTTATTTTCGTTTTAAAATTTATTGATTTTCTAGTATTTGTTTTTAATTTGTTTCATCCCTCTCTTAAAATTGTCTCTCCACTTCTCTTCTAGTGTAACCAATAGGGGTGGGCACAATTTAACCGAAACCGAAAAACCGAACCGAATCGAACCGAATTAACCGAAAAATTCGGTTTTTTTGGTATTCGGTGTTCGGTTCGGTTTTTCTTTTGTTATTATTCGGTGTACGGTGTTCGGTTCGGTTTTCGTAACCTGGAAACCGATTAACCGAATACACCGAATAAATATCCGCGAGTCCCGATTCATTTCTCGTAATCCTCATTCGGGTCCTTCGGCCTTCGGGAGACTTCCGGTTCTTCTCCCCCGATTCATCCCCTCCCAGTCCCCAATCCCCCCATTCATCCCCTTCCCAGTCCACAATCTCCAATCCCCATCCGATTCAGTGATTTCGGCGGCTCCCAATCGATTGCGGCACCCGAGCAGCAAGCCGATGACAGCGCACGCGACGCTGTGGCCTTTGGGACGGCAGCTACTGGGCGATGCGGCACTGCGACGTCAAGATCGACTGGAGCAACACTCCCTTCGTCGTCTCCTACCGTGGCTACTACGCCAACACCTGCGTCAACAACGACGGCTTGTCCTTGTGCCCGCAACTCCGCAAGGCTCGGACGCCTGGATGAACAAGCAACTCGACGACTCGGCACCGTCGCCTGGGCTGAGCGCAACTACATGTCCTACAACTACTGCACCGACGGCTGCCGGCTGGCGCTTCCTGCAGGGCTTCCCCGCCGAGTGCTACTGCAAGTGAGGCCAATCCATCCATCGGTCGAGTGCTTCCCCACCGAGAGCTTCCTGCAGGGCTTCCCCGTCGATTGAATCGGTTGGTTTCTTTGCAAATTGATCGATTGCTCCATTGAATCAGTAGATCGTGAGTTTCTTGAACGGCTGCTGTTCATTTGATAGACATGTTATTGTGCCATTTCTCATGTACATTTTGCAATGCATTTAGTAAGTTTCTTACAACTTTTCCAACCAAATCTTCTGCATCTAGACCAAAATGTAGATCAACAAGGCAACAAATTTTTCTGCGCGTCTGGCGAGTGTCCAGTGCTTCAGCTAAATTCGGTTAAACCGAAAACCGAATTAACCGAACCGATTCGATTCGGTTAATTCGGTTCGGTTTTTAGATCACTTCGGTTTCGGTTCGGTTTTCAAAATCCAAAAACCGAAATATTTAAAAACCGAAAAAACCGAACCGAAAAAACCGAATTAACCGATTGCCCACCCCTAGTAACCAACCAAACAACATCTCTACATAGTCTGCTTACTCTCATACAATCAACCAAACAACATCCCCTTGCATTTACTCAGCCTGGCTCCTACCAGCCTGGCTGAGCTCATACAGCCTGGCTAAGCTGAAAAGGCAACCAAACAAGCCCTTATTAACCATGCCCTTAAGCAACGAGTACTCCGTATTGAGAGAGTATTTTCAATAATTAATTATATGACCAAGTTAAGAAATACTCCACCGTCCAAATTTATAAAGTTTATCTTTTGAATGATTTTATCCATAAATATAAGACTTATTTCATATTTCAATGCAAAATTAGCACTATGTTCCCTATATACCCTAACAAATATAAATCTTTACTTCATATGCGGACCTCATGAGGCGAGTGCATGCGCGGGGTGTGTGCTTGCGTGTGGGGTAGGTATATGTATGCGTATGTAGCTCTTTTTTTTGTTCTTTCTTCTATAATGAAAGCTAGAGTTTATGGTCATTTAAAAAAACATGCATGCATTAAATATAGTGCTTAGTGATAATAATTAGGTGTAGTCTAGTCATTTTCAATACCTTTTTGGTCTATGTGCCAAAAAGAAATAGGCTTTATAAACTTGGATGGAGGGAGTACTAGCATGGGTGATCAATACTTAAATACTTCCTTCGATCATAAATAATTATCGTTTTGGGCATTTGCACAGTCTCCAAAATACAATTTTGACTACTAATTTTTATATAATATATTTATAAAACCTAATAAAATTATAATGTTATGAAAGTACTTTTCGAGACAAATTTACACAAATGACTTTTATGTATCCGATTTAAATATTTAAAAAGATATTGACATTCACAGTTTCAATATTTGTCTAGAATAACAACTATTTGTGACTGGAGAGAGTAATTACATAGTTACATTTTGTTGAGAGAGAAATTTTCCATCTGTTTAGTATGATGGTGAAATCACTCGCTTCCAAAGCATGAATACGTGTGAAGTGGTTGACCGCTTCTTTTGAAACTTTTTTTTATTGATTTTCCCCCTGTTTTCTAACTATTTATGTTCATATGTTCATATGTGAACAAAGGAAATGTCTATGTCAGTGTCCCAGATGGCACTACCCCAAGCAGAAACACCAGCAGCAAGCGTCCACTACTACTAATTGTCATACCTGTGGTGACTACACTCTGCTTAATCTCAGCTATTTCCATTTGTGTTTCGAGGAGAACAAGAGCGAGATCAAGCCTAAGGAAAACTCTTTCATGTAAGTACAACGGCACGCTCACTGAAAGCTCTCATGTTCCGTATTGTGGTTAAAACCTAATTTTAGCTTGTCGAATATGCAAGTACTGTAATAGTGTCCATAATCCGAATTTGCAAATTGAACCTCAATATCAACGTTGTACGTTAATCACAAAAATATCCCTCTTTTTGTTACATCCACAGGCACAACTCACTCAGATGATATCAAGGAAATTCAGGCAGTGATGCTGGACCCATTATTGATAAGAGCAGCAACGGATAATTTCTCTGAAGTAAACAAACTTGGAGAAGGAGGTTTCGGACAAGTTTATAAGGTATTTTCGCAAAAGGTTTACTTTGCATGTTCTTAATTCTTTAGTTACATTTCTACTAAACTAGCTAGAGTGTCCTTATGACTTTATTCTCAACTTACCTTGCAAATGCAAGCATGTACACTGTGGAAGCATAAAAGGATTAATTATTAAATTACAAACGGATTGTGAATTAATAATCACAATGGGATTGTGATTTTAATTACAAACAGATACAACATGCATGATTCCTGGGGACTGTGTATATAAAAATAAAAACAATTACAGCCACGAATTGATTGAATGTATTCGTAGCTCATTTTTCTCAAGTGTATGAATTGCAGGTACACAAAGAATGAATTGCAGGTACACAAAGAAATCGAATCAAGGCCACAATCGGATTGAATTTATTGATAACTCATTTATTTCACTAGTACAAAATTGTTGAACTCCGTGTACATAAAGAATATTATCAATGAAAACCTCAATTGGATTAAAATTATCCTCAATTCATTTTTTACAAGTGCAAGTATGAACTGTGGGTATAACCAAATGGAGTGTCAAATACTTGATTTATTGTTATTAATTCCACAATTGGATTGCACAATTACTTAAGTCAATTTCTTTCATCAGGGCTTGCTAGCTGATGGATCGGAAATTGCGGTAAAAAGATTGTCAAAAGGATCTAAACAAGGAATCCGTGAGCTGAAAAGTGAGCTGCTACTAGTCTTCAAACTCCAACACCGGAATCTGGTGAAGTTAATAGGGGCTTGCATACATGAAGAAGAGAAGTTACTTGTGTACGAATACATTCCAAACAAAAGTCTTGACGCCTTTATTTTTGGTAATGAACTTTATATATACCTCATTCTTCCAAGTATTAATTCCTTGTTTCTTTGAATTTCCCTAGTACATGTGAGCAAGCTGTTAGAAAAAATAAATGAAATTAAAAGTCAATTGCCTCGGATCACCTTTAACATTCACAATTGTATCTCTTAGCTCCGTAAACATGCAAATTACTTTATTAGCTTCCTAAACTTGCAGTTGTTTGCACATCAAGTCACTTTCGCTTTTAGACAATAGAATCTATTGAGCTAGCTGGTGAGCAAACTTGTTGACATGGAGTCTGTTAGAGACATGGTTTCCTTAAATATCATAATAGTTTGTTAGAGATAAGGATTCCTCAAGTATCCTAATAGGAGTTCAAATCTCATACGATTAGGTCTCACCTGGCTATATATAACCACCCCATTTACATGTAAATAAAGAATGAAATTAATGGATTTGTCCCCTGTAATTTTTGCCTTCTTCATTAGCATTTTCATGTTAAAAATCTTTGTCCCATTTTGCATCTCTAAACCCTAACAAGAAACTGTCAAGACGAAGAAAAACTCTCATGCCAATTTGAAAAGACGACATGGCAGCCAATACAAATTATAAGTGAAGAAAGAAAAAGGAAGAGCTCTTTTACGATGGATTAAAATCAATACAAGCCATCTATTCCTTTGAATCTAATAGTTGAAATCAATATAGATCTAGTTATACTACCGCATGTAGTATTGATAGTAAAATTCAGAAAGAGGTAAAAGGGTAAAAAATTCTAATATAGATCTAGTTATACTACCGCATGTAGTATTGATAGTAAAATTCAGAAAGAAGTAAAAGGGTAAAAAATTCTATCATACTATTTATCTTCTAGGGTAAAACACATCTTGTGATCTTGATGAATGGATAAGAAGCCTTTGAAGATCACTAGGTATTTGGTGAATCTTAAACTGTGAACGGATTAAGAAAAGTCTAAAATACCCCTGATGAATGGATAGGAAAAATCTAAAATACCCTTAAGGAATGGATAGTTAGATTTGATTTCTACTACCACTAATTATCACTAATGTTATCCACCGTAAAATTTCTCAAAAGGGAAAGGATAGGGAGTAGTAGTATTCCAAGCCTCCTAGGGCTTCCCCATTGCCGCATGCATGCTGCTATCACTGGCCCACACTGCTCATCTCGGTCACATCTATCACCGACTGTCGTCTAGGATCGCTAGGCCTGCAGGGGAGTTCAAATTAGTTTGAACTGAGTTCAAAATTCACTCATCATAGATATATTAAGGTCCTGTTTGTTTTAGCTTCGATTCGGATTCTCGCCCCAAAGCGTAATCAAACAAACGATCGATTTTAGAATCCGATTATCACAATCCAGCCCACCCATATACACTAGAATCCACAATCCACTTTATATGTGCTTCTGGATTCCAGCTTTTGGAGAATCAGTTTCTTTATAACCACAATCCAGAATCAACTTTTAGAGAATCCAAAACTGAAACAAACAGACCCTAAGTGTGTATGGAACATTTCATACTTAAAACTCCAAAATTCGAATAGATCATACACGTGTATCGGATGGTCTTGAGTTGAGTGCCTAGGCACCCATGTGCCTTATGTAATTTACCTCTCTCCATATATAATTATACACTAGCAATAATAGCGCGCTACGCTGCGCCATTCTGTAGAGTCGATAGGACCCGTCGGCAAATCCATAGGGGTCGTATTTTCGGTTTTCATATTCGCTTAAAAAAATAGGTCGTTAGCTATAAACCTTCTAGGAATCTACGTTTTTTTAGAAAACCGTAGTTATAACCCGTCGTCTCATAAAATTTGTTGAATTTTTTATTTCCGCATTTTTTAAATAAAATGGGTCGGTAGGACTCGCTGGCGAATCCATGGGATATTACAAACCTTCGATGAATCCGCGTTTAATCTACGGGTTACTATAAACCTTCGACAAATCTGTGTTTTTTTTAGAAAACCGTGGTTGTTTTTTTACGCATTTGGGGATATTTGATCGCTTTTTTGTTTTTTGTGTTTGTTAAAAAAAATGGGTCGTTAGGACCCGCCGGTGAATCTATGGGTCGCTATAAATCTCTGAACGAATCTACATTTTTTTTAAAAAAAACCCGCGGTTATGACCCATTGGTAAATCCATAAGTTGTTATAAATCTTCGACGAATCCGTATTTTTCTGTCGATGCGTGTTTTATTTAGAAAATTGCGGTTGAATCCGTGTTTTTTTTGTTTTTTGTGTTTGTTTAAAAAAATGGGTCGTTAGAATCCGCCGGCGAATCTACGGGTCGCTATAAATCTTTGGACGAACCTACTTTTAAAAAAAAACCCACGGTTATGACCCGTTGGCAAATACGCAAGTTATTATAAACCTTCGACAAATCCGTGTTTTTTTTGTCGATGCGTGTTTTATTTAGAAAATTGCGGTTGAATCTGTGTTTTTTTGTTTTTTTAAAAGAAAAGTGCGGCCGTTTTTTTATGTATTTCCTTTTAAAAAACCGCCGCACTGCGGGCTAATCCATGAACCGCTATAAATCTCCGATTTATCTCGCTTTTTGGTTTTTGTGTTTGTTAAAAAATGGGTCGTTAGGACCCGCCGCCGAATCTATGGGTCGCTATAAATTTTCAGACGAATCTACATTTTTTTTAAAAAAAACCGCGGTTATGACCCGTTGGCAAATCCATAAACTGCTATAAACCTTCGACGAATCTGTGTTTTTTTTGTGACGAAAATATTTTTTTCGGGTTTTTTGAGTGACGAAAACATTTTTTCCGGGTTTTTTTGGTGACGAAAACATTTTTTCCGGAAAAAACGGAGAAAGGACCTGAATGTAAGAAGCAGGGACCTGTTTGTTATTTTTTTGGACCTATTCGCTACCTTGAAAAATTAGAAAAGGGCTTGTTCGCGATTTGAATTTAACGGGAGTCTTTTTCTGTAAAATACCACGCCAGAGACCTAAACGCGAAGAAAAAAATATCTTTGCCTCACAAAAAATCGCGAAGGACCTATTTGTAATCCAGAAGGACCTATCTGTAATTTCGAAGAAGCGGAGGAGCTTTTTCGCAAAATCGCCAAAATGACAGGTGGCTCTCCTCTCCTCACGGCATCTCTAGCGCTATAAAGGGTGTAGCCATTATGTGTTGTAGCGTTTTATCGTACATTTCAGTCACCATGTAAATTTTGCAAAAATATGAATTGACAAATGTACATGGAACATTAGAACCCACCATGGTGTGCAGAAGCACTCTATATTCCATTAAAATTTACTTAATTTACTACAACTAACTACGTGAGAGCGGAAAATATTTTTCTAGCAGACAAATTCTAAAACTATGAAGCAAAACAGTGGTTAAAGTTCGAGCAAGATTTTCATTCTTCATTTTGAAAGTAAAAACTAGGGGAAGCTCTGCCTTTCTAAACTAGAAAATTTGGGAGTTATGTTATCTTCGGCCTCTTCTAGCTGCTGGCTGTATTTCCCCTTGGAAAATCTCAAGAATCCTTCGTGGGCGAAATACCAAAATCCAAACAGCACAATTTCTCTTCTTATGTTCTGGTTTGATATGTAATGCAAAGGCACTAATAATTGCTATGTGTTATTTTGTTGTATATTTACTAATTTCATCATAACTAAGTCTAATTTTCGTGCATCTGTCTTTTAAACAATCATGCATCCCTTACCATTTAAATTGAAACACCCAACCTGATTACTTTAATTGGAACAAGATTTCCTGTTTTCTTTGTTATTGTGCACTGATTGATCCAGTATACATAACACATATATGCAGATGATGAAAAGCGCAAACAACTAATCTGGGAAACAAGGTACAAGATCATTTGTGGTATTGCTCGAGGCATGGTGTATCTACACGATGAATCCCGAGTAAAAGTTATACATAGAGATCTGAAGCCTAGCAACATTTTACTTGAAAAAGATATGACCCCAAAAATCTGTGACTTCGGCTTGGCAAGGGTTTTTGAGGGAGACCACACAAAGGATATCACAAGAAGAATAGCTGGAACATAGTAGGTTCCTGTGGACATATTTACTTTAAGTCATATCCAGCTGAGCCATTCTGAAGTCTACACACAATGTTTCACATTTCTCTCACAAAAGAATTGTTTATATGAACACAGCGGTTATATGGCACCCGAATATGCACTCTTTGGGCATGTGTCGACTAAGTCAGATGTCTTCAGCTTTGGAGTGATTGTTCTGGAAATTGTGACAGGAAGGAGAAACACTACTTCATCAGAATCAACGATGCCCGAGCACCTTTTAAGCTATGTCAGTCTTTCATTCGTAATCTTTCGTCTTAAAAGTTGGCTACATATTAGCTCTGTGATGTGAAAATTTTTGTGCACAGGTGTGGGAGAATTGGACCAGGGGAACAGTAAAAGAGATAGTTGATCCATCATTGCGTCATAATTGTGCTGAAAATGAGGCTCTCAAGTGCATACACATTGGGTTATTATGTGTTCAAGAAAATCCAAGTGATAGACCCAGCATGTCCAATGTGGTCCTGATGCTTACCGGAAGGTCTACTACGTTGTTCTGGTCCTTCTAGGTCTGCATTTCTTTTAGGTTGGACAATGCACACCAGGCCCGCCATGAAGGTGCAAATGAACTACAAGGGTCAAACAAATACAATTCGTCTTTCAATAAGGTGACGACATGAACTTGAACCAAGATAGACCCAACTCCCAAGTATATCTAGGATAGGAAAACACGAAACACCAAACGTAATGTTAGTGCTATTATGTGTGTATGTATGGTATAAACATATGTGAATGGATAAGCGTGTTGGGAATATATCAAGAGGCTAATCATGAAGATGATTATCTTGTATTTATGCCTATGTTATTCTTTTAATAATGTCATGTCATAGATCATCAAGTATGTGACTTGATCTTGAAACACTGTAATTTGATTATGACATAATTATAAATTGTTCCTTGTTTATTTATTGGTTGGGTCACCAATAATCTTTATTCAAAACAAGCACATGAGTTGTTTTATAATCATGTTTCATGAATTATGAGTATGTGATACAATTCAATCATGTAAATACTTGTAAGTGTACATGCTATTAGACTAACCTGCTTATAACACACCTTTTGAGGATTTGATTAGTGTTATAAGTTGTTTCATATAATGATAATGATCATACTTATTACTAAGATCGACACAGTTTCCTATATAAAGATGTTATGTTTTGATATTGTCTAACGTTGTCTATAACTAGATAATCATAAGGACAACACTCGGATATGCTTTGAATTATGCAGAGGGAAGTGTATGATCAAGATGGAATTTGTCCACCTCATACTGAGGGAAAGATATCACTACTACAGCGAGGCTTATATCAGACGCACGATCACAGACGGTTTTTCAAAACCGTCTGTGATATGGAACATCACAGACGGTTATGTACTCAAACCGTCAGTGTAGATATCACGACGGTTTTATATTGCAGCCGCTCGTGATGCAAGAAATATCACGACGGTTTCTAAATATGACCGCTCAGTGATAGCTACAAGACTCATTACAGACGGTTTCTAAGTAAAACCGTCTGTGAAATCACAGACGGTTATATAACACAACCGTCTGTAATATCTACAGTAGTCATTACAGACGGTTATATTTAGAAACCGTCTGCGATATTTCTTACATCACAGACGGTTGTAATATAAAACCGCTCAGTAATGAGGTGAACACCACAAAGTGTTCTAGCTAAAACTGCCTCGTGATGTTCACTACATCACTGACGGTTTTAATTTGAAACCGTCACAAATAATAAAAATAGAAAATTTTAAATATTGATAATTACCTCTCTTGCCTTCTAATTTGAAAGAATTAAAATTAAATAATATTATATTTGAAATAATTGAACTAATATTCCATTTGCAATAATTAAAAAACTACAAACAGATTCAAAACTTGGAGGCCGCTTTTGAGGCCCTAAACGACCTTTTTTGAATTCCGCCACAAGACGCACTCAAGCACAAACCAGCAGGATCCGACCATCTGATTTTGACGACTTATGAAATTCGGTACTACTTTTCGTTATCTTTCAAACGAGCCAAAGAACGCCCCGATCGGAGTTACGAGTCAAAAGTTATGAACATTTTAACAAAAGTGCTTGGATTTCTTATTTGCAAACTAGAATCGGTGCCCAAAAGAATATAATCGGAGAGCTCATCGTGTGATGATTCCGAAAGCTCAAGAACACCAAAATCGAAGGTACGAGTCAAAAGTTATGGTGTTTTTACAAGTTCCGTGAATAGTAAGAGCATATATATTGCAAGCATCATTAATAGTCAAAAGTATGGAAAATAAATTTGAAAGCTTTAAATTTTGCTAATTACCTCCATAGTTTGCTAATTTGAAATAATTGGAAATCGTGTTCGGTACTTCACGGGGTTAAAAGGATGAGGGAGGCATAATATGTCAGATGTTATCATACCACCACTAAAATACTGGATCTTATAAGAACTCTGAAGTTAAGCGTGCTTAGACGAGAGTAGTAATAGGATGGGTGACCTCCCGGGAAGACCACATATGTGGTGTTAAAAAATCGGGAAGACAGGGCGCCTAGTAATTAATTTGGGTAGTATTAGTAGTATTAAGATGGGTGAAATCTCCCTAATTTAGTATTTTTAAATTACCAAGAAGAAAAAGCAAGCGATGACTTATTAGACGGTTCTAACTTAGAACTGCTCAGGATAAGGGCTCATCACGCAGCGGTTCTAGGCTAGAACCGCTCTGAGGAGTTTTATCACTGCAGCGGTTCTAAGTTAGAACCGCTCGTGATGTTAATTGTTACCGACGGTTCGTAACCCGCTCTGTGATGATCTATTGTTATCATCGATTTTGATATGCATTTGCACAAAACCGTCGTGATGTGCTTTTGTGAACCGTCTGTAATGTGGTTTTTTGTAGTAGTGTATCGATCAGCCACTCGATGAAATAGACTAAATAATGTGCATGGCCATGCTCAAATGATTAAACATGTTAATCAATCGATCTTGTTAGTCTATTTCAAATAATCAAGAAAATCGGTTTAGTACAAGAATGACATACCTCAACCTTAGAATTAATAATTAATTAAAATATTCTTAAAGGAATAATTGGATATTTGCCACTCCTCAATTTGGAAATTTGATGGAGTGGGCCATCGAATTTCCAAATTGAGGAGTGGCAAATATCCAAGTGCCCCTAGATTAAACCATGATATCAAAATGATAAAGGGACCGACTTGTATTTATTGAAGTTTTCTCGGATAAATGACATTTATGCAATTTGTCTTGTCATTATGTACTGCTAGGAGCCGCTTACGACTAATGAATCAAAAAAGGTTTTTGATTTATTACCAATATAGTCTCAATCTAAAGGATTACACACAAAAATAGGCTTAAGACATATTTACAAAATTTTCTCTCGTGACATACGTGTCAAATCGATTGAACATGATATCTGGTTATTTAAAAAATGGCTACGAACCCGTGAGCAAAAATATGAATTTTTTTTGCGCAGAAATCACTTTTTTAGCATAGGAACACACTATAGAATGCCGACTGGTGTTGTAGCAATCGCCATATGAATAAGTGCTGTGTGTCGCCATCAGAATAACCGATATATGAGCAAGGATGTGTGATTCATCAGAAGCACCGACTTTGCTATTGTGTTTTTATCTATAAATTCAGGTTCCCAGTTCAGAAAAATGATAAAAAATTGAGAAAAAAAGAAAGGTAAAAATATTTCACCTGAACTAGATAAAAGGTCACAAGAGTTGTATAACGCGGTACTAGCATGCCGGTATGCGGTGTCATTCGTCTGTTCGTGTGGATACCAGAAGGTTGTGGCTAGTACTGCCACAAAGATCCGACATATCCATTTTCGATGTACGTCCAGGCATTGAAGTTGTGAGCTTCGCTAAGAGCTTTGGCAAAATCTTAGTATTTGTGCTTCTAGAACTACGGTACGCATCTATTGCTTTTGGTATTTTAAAATTTTGGTTCTAATGTATGTGATCGATCCGAGAAGGGGATAAATTTTTAAAATTTACTCGGTCTTTCTCACGTTGATTCTCAACAAATTGAAGGATTGGAAATGATGATTAGAGGGGGTGAATTATCCCGACACAAATTTTACCCCCAAAAAAACCTACCAAAACCTTATAAGAGTAAAAGAAGAAAATCTACCAAAAAATCAGCTCAGAGTGGCACTACCACTCTTATATGGCCAATAGTACTAGATGAATGGTAACCACGATACTACCATGCTACTGTAGCGGTAGTACCAGATGAACAATACAAACATGGATATGAACAGTAATTTAGCACGAGTTCAAATAAAAAATTGATGTAACTTTTGATTGGATGATCCAAAACTTGTGAAACTTTGTATGCACTTGCTTAAGGATGTCAGGAACCTATTCCAAGCTTCAATCACAACGATTGATATAAAAATTTTGACCATTTTTGAATTTATCGAAGGTTGCACCAAAACCGGGTCAAGAACAAAAACTTCACCCTAAACTTGCTCGTGGGGTTTCAATAATCAAGATGATCTTTGATGCCCTCCCATATGTCATAGTAAGCAAGAACACCAAAGAGATTGCCCCTAAATGTGCAAGATCAAGATCTACCTCAAATCCTTCGTTTTCAACTCAAAAACCTGTTTCTTGGAGAAACTTGAATAATAAAAAAGAAGCTTGCTAGATGATTGAGGGGCTGATCTATAGAGGATACATCTAATCATATATCCTTGATAGCACAAGATCAAATAAAAAAGAAACCAGAAAAAAAGAGAAAGAGCAAATCAAGAAAAGGATCAAACTTGAATAAAAAACTTGAGCAAAGAGATTATTTGCATTCAGATTATGAGAAAGGTTTTACAAAGCCTCTCACTTGAGGGCAAAGCTCCCAAGGAGCACACACACACCACACAAGAACATAAAATCTTGTGGGAAACTTGAAACTCCTAAGTGTCTAATCTCCTCAAGCCTCTCATCCCCTTAAATCTCCTTATATAGTCGAGGAAACCCTAACCCTAAACCTGAAACTAGAGTGGATACTATCCACTTCTTACAGGGCTAACCCGAAACTCAACACTTCTCAAAGCGGTTATTACATTGACACCAAATTCACTCTGAGCCTGAATTTACGTACAACACCACTTTGGCGTGGCCTAAACCACTTAGGTCAACTCCACAGTTTTCCAAACCACCTCGATCGCTGGTATTAGATAAATTACCAATTTGCCCCAATAGTTGGTCTTTTTTCTCTTTGAAGCATCGTCATGCTTTAGGCTTTTCACATAGCCCTAATGACTTATCATCAAGCATCTCACGTGTTTGGACTCCCCTGAACTATCCTCACATGCAAATGGACCTAAGTCACTTGACATTCCGCGTGTCCTTTTCAGCTTCATAATGGCAGTATCGGCTACCTTGACCATTCTAGACCTCAACTCCTTCTGGAGCCTAGTCCCGGTCTATGTCGTTGCTCGTCATGTCCATCGCTAGTGCATCACGCTCCAGCTTCTACTCTAAGAATTTCATTAACTCAAACAAGGTCGGTGATCAGCCTTCCTTTGATCTGCCAATGTCAAGTAGCAAGGTATTAGCAAGGGGAATTCCGATATAGTACCTGATGTTGAAAGACTCTAATTACAGCCTTTGAGTTGTAAAGATGAGGATCATTCTCCGCCGCTTGGAGTATGGCAAGCAATTGAAGGTGACAAATTGGTCACGAGGGTTGAATCAAAGCGCTTGGCGAAAGAATCTCGAGCAATCCTCGATCATGTGATGATGGCCATTTTGGAAAGAACACAAAGAAGAGAGGCGTGGGAAGCCGTATGAGATATGCGCATTGGAGAAGATCAAATCGAGAAAGGCTGGGTGCAAGTCTTGAAGAGGCAATTCGATCGGTTGATCATGGAGGATAATGAGAGCATTGTCGAGTGCTCACACAAGCTTACTGTTGTTGTTGGTGAGCTACGATCTCTTGGTGCAGATTTGCAAGATAATGTTGTTGTAGAAAAGCTCTTTAGTGCAGTTCCATATTGCTTCTCACAAATCATTGGGGTTATTGAGTAATTTGGGGATGTTGAATCTATGACTTTGCAAGAATCTCTGGGTCATCTACGAGCTTATGAAGAAAGTACTTGAGGGAGATGCCTCGACACAACCGAAAAGATGGAGAACAACTCCTCCTCACCCATAAGCAGTGGGAGGGCTTGGCTATGAATGAGAACAAAAAGGTGAAGCCTCCAGTTCTGGTACTAGCACTAAATTCTTCAATGGTCGTGGCCACAGATGGGGACGCGGTCGAGGCTGTGATCGCGGACATGATCAGGATGAAGGCCGAAGGCTTGAAGGTGATGAACGAAAATTCAGAAAGTTTGACAAATCAAAAGTGAAGTGCTTCAATTGTGATCTATATGAACATTTTTGGAGTGAATGTTGCCAGCCAAAATGAGAGAAGGCACATTACATTGAAAAGAAAGATGACACCAAACCGGTTCTGTTGTTGGCTAAGATCTCTGAAGAAGTACATGTTGCTCATATGCGGGGAGTAACTGTGTTGTTGAATGAAGAAAAGCAAGAGAAGGCAGTGATGAATGAAGAAGGGAGTGACCATAAGAACAAAGGCTGGTATCTGGACACTGGTGCAAGCAACCACATGGTTGGTTCAAATAAAATGTTTGCTGAGCTCGATGAAACTATTCAAGGGTCGGTGAAATTTGGAGATGGATCTTATGTAGTGGAGATTCGTGGATGTGGATCAGTACTCTTCAAATGTAAAAATCAAGATCACAAGTTGCTTACTGAGGTATATTACATTCCACGTCTAAGAAGTAATATCATCAACTTGGGGCAACTTGATCAGCATGGAAGTAAAATCATTATTGAGAACGATTACATGAATCTCTTTGATAGCAATAAGAGGTTGCTAGCTCATGTCAAGAGATCACTGAACCATTCGTATGTGATGGATCTTGAAGTGACAGAACCAGTGACAGAACCATTCGTATGTGATGGATCAAGTGAACAAGCATCACTACTATGGTATCGGGCATCACAACCGCCTATTAGAAGCGGTTTGGTGCGAACCGTTGTGATGTTCGCACTGAAGCGGTTCAGAGGCAACGGTCCGAGGGCTTTAGAAGAGGTTTGAGACACGAACCGCTCAATGTTGAGTTCTAGAAGCGGTTCTTGTCTCAAACCATTTCGATTTTCAAGTTGTTTGAGACAAGAACCGCTTCTAGAACTCAACATTCAAGCTGTTCGTGTCTCAAACCGCTCGAAGCCCTCCCGCCCAACAAGATTTAAACCCTTCTTCCTCCACGAGCCAGAGAGTACGATCGAACAGAGAAGGGCTGGCCCAGTATTGTTTTGGGGAGGTGTTGTCCAAATTTTTAATTTGGGGTGATTAGCTCCAAATTAAGTGTTTCAAGGTTAGTAACATCATGTGAACATCCTTCTCACCTAGAGATTGCTATTTTTTCAATGGATGTGGAGAAATCTTGAACTTTTAAGCAAGATCACCATGATCAAAAAATAGTTTTGTATGCTTGTTTTTGTTGTTGTATGAAGATGTAGGGTGGAGATCTAGTTCAAAATATGACATTACACAAGGTAAAGGTGATTGGAAGCTTTAGATCTAGGTGGTTGTTAGCTTTAGAATCTTAAATATCACAATATTGCAAGGAAGTAATTATTGGTGTATGAAATAAAATAGAAAAACATGTGTAGAAGGATAAAAAATAATTACAAAGGTAGGAAGGGATACAAAATAATTAGAAAGGTAGGTCTTTAATTGGATGACGGTGTAGGTAGAGGTTTTTTTGTTGGGTTTAAGTGGCTGTGAGCTTTAGATTTTTAAATGTAACTATAGGTTACGTTATATTTTTGTAACGAATTTTGTTATAATTTTTAATGAAATTATAACTTGGTGTAGATGAATCGGCAATGGATGTACAATGCGGACCGTCACCGAGAGAGTTCATTGATGGCGCGCGAGCTTTTCTCGATGCAACTGCTGCATTTTTGCCTCCAGCAACTTCATATGTTGTCCGTGTAGATTGCAAGAACGAGAAGGAGCACTCCCAATGATGGCAAGTTATGAACCATTTGATCATGAGAGGTTTCATGCCAAACTTTACTGTTGGACCAACCATGGCGGTTGAGGCAATTAGCAAGGAAGACGATGAAGAAGGCGAGGAAGAGGAAGATGGATTCAACAAGATCCCTGATGGCACGCAACATCGCTCCGTGGAAGAAACACTTGGTGACTTTGGTGATGATGAGCTAGACCAGATGTCATGTGGACGGAGAGGGAGACTACACAGATGAAAGATGATCAAGAAGTTCCAACAAGATGTTAGAGGATCACAGAACTCCTTTGTACCCAAAGCGTGGGTAGGGCCACACAAAGTCGCTGCATCACACTAGAACTCATGCAATGGAAGGCTACAAATGGTGTGTTAGATAAGGGATTCAATGAGTTGTTATCACTGTAAAGAAGTTGCTTCCGTAAGATAACACTCGCCCGAATCTACATATGAAGCCAAGCAAGTCGTCTGTCCTTTGGGATTGGAAGTACGTAAGATACACGCATGTCCTAATGATTGTGTCCTCAGATCGTAATGAGTATGCCGATTTGGATGTGTGTCCAAGTGTGCAAAGAATCATGGTATAAGGTGAAGCGTGACGATCCAGTGAAATAGATGGAGAGCGAAGAAGAAGAGACCTCCACTAAAGTGTTGTAGTATTTCCCGTGATCCCCGATTGAAACGTATGTTTGCTAACAAGGCGATGCCCAGATGATGCGCTGGCACAAAGAAGAGCGTAAGGACGACGGATGCTTAGACACCCGCAGATGGCTCACAAAGGAGGAAAGTCGACCGGACGCACCTGCATTTCGCAGATGAGGTGAGAAACATAAGGTTTGGGTTGAGTACCGATGGGATGAATCCTTTCGAGAATTGAGCAGCGACCATAGCACCGGCCCGTTACACTATGTATCTATAACATTCCTACATGGTCAGTGCATGAAGCTTAAAGTACATCATGATGTCGTTGTTGATCCAAGGCCCCAAGCAACCTCGGAAATGACATTGATGTCTACCGAAACCATTGGTTGAAGATCTTGTGACGCTAGGGACGATGGTGCAAGGGTATGGGATGAGTACAAAGGGAGTATTTCACCCCACGTGCATTGTTATTTGTAACAATCAACGATCGCTCGCTCTTGGTAACTCCGTCCGCCTAACTGTCAAAGGATATAGAGCTCGATCCAAAGGCTTAGATGAAACGGATGGCATGTACCGAAAAACTCTCGGAAGGTTGTGTACATGGGTCATCAGAGGTTTCTTCCTACGAGTCACCCGCTATGAAGAAAGGCAGAAATTTAACGGCAACTGCACCTTCGTGCAAGGCCTCAAAGATCGTAGTGGGCCACGTGTTTTTGCTATGGTAAAGGATTTGAAAGTAGTATTTGGAAAGGGTCCCGAAGCAAACATGTGCGTAATGAGGATGGTCAGCACCCATGTGGAAGAAGAAGTCAATATTTTGGGACTTGCCTTATTGGGAAGTCATGGAGGTTCGTCACTCACTTGACTTCATGCACATTACGAAGAATGTCTCGCTTGAATCGCTAGGCTACATAGATATGTACGAAAATCGAAAGATACATTGCAAGCTCTAAGGACCTTAAACTCTTGGAACCGAGGAACCACCTACATCCTGAAAAAAGAGGGAAAGGACAACATTACCTACATCCCCGCGAGCTACACTCTAAGCAAATAAGAGAAAAAAGCATGATAGAGTTCCTAAACAAGGTGAAGGTCCTTCCGGATACTCCTCGAATGTAAAGAGACTCATAAACACGAAAGAGAATAAAATCGTACACATGAAATCCCATGAATGTCTTGTGTTAATGACACAGTTGCTTCCAGTGGCTGCGAGAGGCATACTGCCCGAGTGGGTACGGGGGACAATCATAAAGCTGTGTTCTTTTTTCAACGCGGTTTCACAGAAGGTCATCGACCCAGATAAACTAAGTAAGCTGCAGGATGACGTGGTACAAAGTGTGGTTAGTCTTGAGATGATCTTTCCTCCCGCATACTTTGATATTATGGTTCATCTCACTGCTCACCTTGTCAAAGAGATAGGTATTCTCGACCGTGTATCTACACAACATGTTCCCTTCGAGAGGTATATGAGTGTGCTAAAGAAGTATATCCGAACTGTTCTCGTCCGAAGGATGCATTGCCGAGGGTTATAGGACAGAGGAGGTGATTGAGTTTGTGTGGATTACATTAATGATCTAAACCCGATCGGCGCCCCTATATCACGCCATGAGGGAGGCTACGGGCAAAGGGACACTAGGAAGGAAAGCAATTGCATGCAATGATCTTCTTACATTTAAGCAAGTACATTTCATGGTTTTGAAGCAATCAACCGTAGTGGCCCCAGATGTCCTTGAGCACAAGAGTATTCTACGCGATTTCCTGTGGAGGTTTGAGGATTGATAACACTGAAGCATATGGATTCTTTCGCGCTTGGTTACAAAAAGTACATCATTTTGAAAGGGTCGACAATGAACAGCTTGTAACGCTTGGCTCGGGACCATCTAGTGAAATCGTGACATTCAAGGGGTACGAGATAAATGGTTACACATTCTACACCGGATCCTGTGATAACAAGAGCACCAACCAAAATAGCGGTGTCCGTGATAGACGCCGAAGACAACAAAGGCAAGGTGGATACATATTATGGTTTCATAGAAGAGATATGGAGCTTGACTATGGACCTTGAAGGTCCTCTATTTAAGTGCCAATGGGTCAAACCGACTTAAAGCGCGTGAAGGTCGACAAATACAAGATGACAATCGTGGACCTCACGCAAGTCGGCTATAGGCGCGAACCGCTCGCCCTCGCGAACGATGTGAGACAGTGTCTTCACGTAATGGACATGTCAAGCAAACCTAAGAAGCGTATGACAAGCGTAAAGATTGTAGTACTAAGTCAAAGCGACACGTGGTTCTCCAAGGCAAACGAAGGATTGTTGAGTTGAGGACGCCATGCAGACGAGGAAGAGTATAGTCGCCTCGACGAGATCCTCCTTTCATTGTGAATGTCGACATAAGCCTCCTCAATGATACAGATGTGGATACTCCTTTCATACGTCGCGATCATAATGAAGGAACACTTGTAAAGACAAAGTACGCATTACTTAAGATGTACCACTATTGTATGAACTATGTATATGTAACATGGGTCTTCTATCGTATGAAGTGTTTATTTGGAATGAATGTAAAGTGCCAAAATTCTGGAATGAAACTAACGTGCTAAAAGCTTTTTTTTTAAAATTGTGAAATGAAAGTGAAGTGGTAAAAGCTTTCTTAAAAATTATGGAATGAAACTAAAGTGCTAAAGCCTTTTTTAAAAATTTTGAAATGAAACTGAAGTGCTAAAAGCTTTTTTAAAAATTATGGAATGAAACTAAAGTTCTAAAAGTCTTTTTTTAAAATTTTGAAATGAAACTGAAGTGCTAAAAGCTTTTTTAAAAATTATGGAATGAAACTAAAGTTCTAAAAGCCTTTTTTAAAAATTTTGAAATGAAACTGAAGTGCTAAAAGCTTTTTTAAAAATTCTGACATTAATTTTACAAGCGGCTGTTAGTAACAACCGCTTGTATATATTAATATTACAAGCTGTTGATAATACCAACCGCTTGTAGAAGGTCAGTATGATTTAAAAAAAGAATGGCAAGGGGGCGAGCGGGTTCGAACCGGGTGGACGAGCCCAGACACTCAAACGCCACGCTAGCTGTGGGGAGGAAGAGATCTTATCAAACGATATGGGCACCATATCCTTTTTAATATAACCGGGGTGGCACTTCTACAAGCGGTTGGTATTAATAGCCGCTTGTAGCTTTCTCTCTACAAGCGGTTGGTAATATGAACCGCTTAGCTTGCTCTCTACAGCAGTTGGTAATATGAACCGCTTGTAGAAGTTTCACACTACAAGCTGTTAGCTCTAAAACCGCTAGAAATATTTACAAGCGGTTGGCAATACCAACCGCTAGAAGGCCTTCCACAAGCGGTTGGTATTAAAACCGCTTGTAGAAGTGAGTTCCTCAGATAAGTTAAAGAGACCAAAATTTTCTAAGTCCCCGCCTCGGCCCGGAATTTTTCTAAGTCCCCGCCTCCAGACCTCCTGTGTCTCACCGCCGCTGCCTCTGTGTCTCTCCGATCGCCGCCACTGCCGCCTGCCGAGACCCTGCCGCCGTCCTCGCCGACGCCTGCCGCCTCCTCCGCCACTCCTTCCCGGGCGCCACTCCACCCAGCCACTGGTGCCCTCGTCGCCGCCGCCACTCCACCCCGCTCGGCGCCTCCTCCACCACTCGCCGGCGCGCCTCCGCCACCACCGCCGCCACACCGCCATTCCACCCGGAGGACCGAGGTACAATTGTGCATGCCGTCGCCCTCCTCTCTAATTCGCTGCCCACAAGGTGTTCGGTGAAATGCCCAATAGGTGTAAAAACGAGATTTTAGGTGTGATGATGCGCCTTTGTCGTGGGTCGTGATGATGATCGAGGTGTATGCTGATTTTATATATAAATCATGAGGGGGAAGAATGAGGATGAGGAAGAAGGGTGGCTATGAGAGAAAATAGGGATGGATAGGATTACTTGTCACCGATTTTTGTCTCGAGTAATTTGGAGATAGCGGTGCATTAGCTACTCTTATACATTTTGTTATGCATTAGCTACTTATCGTCTTTTGCAAGTGAACTCTTATACTTCAAAGGAGATGTGTAGTAGAATTTGTGAAAACATTTATGCCTCGGGACATGTTATCACCATCTATCCTTTATTCCGCATTGATATCCTGAAATTATGGCACTAATGAGTGCAAGAGGTCGGTCGATGAAGATAAGGACTCGATAAAATTTGTTAACAAAAATAATGAATCATTCTTATTCCACACTAATATGATTTTCAAAAAATGAAATAAGGTTATAAATCCACAACTAGAATGTTAGTAGTCTATTACACCACAAAAAGCATCGCGATCATTCCATATCAACCTAAATCCGTCACCTTGGCTTTCTTCTCCGTGATGATGCTCTCAATCCTTGCGGTGATGATCAATAACCTTCTCAAACGGTCGGCATTTTGATATCGCCGATGGGCTCGCAATGGTCGGCAACGCAACGAGGCGCGCCGCTGCTGTCTCGCAGCCCATCGGCGATATCGTGCCGCCGCTGAGAAGGTCTTGTCTGGATTTTGATCATCACCTGCAAGTTCCAAAAGCATGGCTGCCAGGAGAGTATACGCTATAATCGGGAGAAGAAAGCCACGAGGTGACGTGCTTGGTTGACATGGAATGATCGCGATGCTTTCTTTTGGTGTAATAGACTACTAACATTCTAGTTGTGGATTTATAACCTTATTTCATTTTTTGAAAATCATATTAGTGTGGAATAAGAATGATTCATTATTTTTTGTTAAGCAAATAAGTATATGTGAATTGTCAATTGTATATGTATCATGTGAAATGTGTAAGTATATGTGAATTGTCAATTGTATATGTATCATGTGAAATGTGTAAGTATATGTGAATTGTCAATTGTATATGTATCATGTGAAATGTGTAAGTATATTTGAAATATCAAATCAGTATATATATCATGTGAAATGTGTTAGTATATGTGAAATATCAAATTGTATATATATCATGTGAAATGTGTTAGTATATTTTCAAGTCCAAATAATATTATATTTGTATAAGTATATGTGAAATTGTATATATATCATTCTTGTGTTGTAATCAGAATATGGTTGTTTATGTCAACATTTTTTCGAATTAGGATAGATGGCGCAACCAGACGTGGTGACCCTAATTTCGGCGCGGAGAACGATTCTTGTTGGACTCCATCGCTACCGGGTACCATCGAACGTGATGCTAACGCTGCTGCCAGCGAGGCCGTCGAGGCTGCAGCCAATGAAGCCATTGACAGTGGAGCCGCTAATGTTGGTTCCGGTGAGGCCGTCGAGGTTGCAACCGATGAAGCCATTGATGCTAGAGCCGCTCAGTCCGGTAACACTGGTTCTGGCGAGGATGAGGTATAGCCAGAAGAATATGATCCCTGTGGACATGCTAATTAATCGCGATTCATTAATATAATACACTCGACACGCTTATACATATGTTTGTGTATTTCAAGCCCGTGACATCGAGCAACCAACCCAAGCATCGGGACCTAACAAGAAGCCATCCACAAAGCACGGTTTACCGACGCTAACAACGGCGATGGATGCCGTTTCTCTTTCGCTAGCTTGGGCCGCATAACAACGCTATGTTATCACGTGAGGGATCAAGTCCCAATTAGCATCGAAAATGGGCCAAGTTCCTCGCTACCAAGGACATGCTCGCAAGATATTAAGGAAAATTTCACATTTCCTCAAGGGTCCGAAGATAAGGCCAAGAAATTCACTTTGAAGAAAATGGCAACCATGTTTCAGCGTGGAAGACGCTCTCACCGCAAGTATGTGCGAAGGAGAAAGACCCGACTTCAACCAATTTCCTAAGTCGGGCGGATCACCGCAAGCATTCGAGGAGTACAAGTGTCAATCAAGGCCGTGCCGCGAGTCAAGAACAAGGCCAATTCACGATGAAGAAATACCACCACCATCTTGGCACCGGTGGATACCTCAAGGTCTGCATCAAATGGGAGAAGCGGAAGCGAATTAATGGCGAAGGACGTCACACCGGCTACCACTTTGTGGGAAGAGCGCCTGCGCAATTGGTTCATGGGTCACGGGGAGAGCCTTTCAGATGACGGCAGCTTGGTGATGGCACTAGGAGTGCAAGAGGCTGGTCAAAGGATTGTACAAGCTGTCGAGCAGACTCAGGCAGGTACGTTCATGCCAGATAGGGAGAATGACGAGCTAACACATACCCTTCAAAACCCTGAGCACCCGGGACGGACACGAGGTATGGGCAAGCATACGCTGTGGAAGTATGGTTTCGCCAAGGATACGAATACGTACAGGAGCCGGCAGAGAAGCAAAGCAAGAGAAGCATATAAAGTGTACCAATTGGAACAAGAGCTCAGAGCAACCCAGGCTAGCATCGGCGACATAATTGCGCAACAAGTACGGCTTGCCCTCAGCAACCTTCAGGGACTAGGTCCGACCAATCAACCGGACGTCGTGGTCAGCCCTCCGCTGGGCGGAGTAGTCGCTGGCCCACGAGGCCCCTCAAACGGAGAACTTGCAGCCCGCTACCCGTGGATGACATAAGGGTTCGCCGCCAAGGTGAGCTACACGCTGATGCGCCGTAACCTCTCCATCAAGGTGGCTTACGGCATGGCATTTCCAAAGGAGCAGCCCAGATGTTCCACTACAACGAGATACCCCGGGTTACTCAAGGTCGCGTGGAGGAGGTGCCGAGCGGATTTGACGAACTTAACCTCGATATTGCCGGAGGCGACGGCGTGACCAAGCTTGGACAGCCCTCCACAAGATCATCCTCTCGTGCAAACGGTACATCATATTTCTAGATGGTGTGGAGGCGCCATCTCCACCACGCAACCCACGCCTCCAACGTCACCTCCACGCAATGCCTTGTCGGCAAAACGAGAGCACGCCTCCACCACCCGCCCATGCGAAGCCCTACTCCGCCACCACCATCTCAAACAAAAACGAACCCCCAGAAAACCACGCCCACCATCTCCTCCGAGGAAGAAGCTCGACAGCGTAAAGGCTCCTCCACCGCTTCCCAAGAAGGCCTCCTCCACCAATCAACAAAGATAAAGGAATCTCCAAAGAGGGCATATGATATGACTAATGAGGAGAGTGACACGGTCATGAAATCAGAAGTGGCTGCACACTTCACCAAAAAAAAGCCAGAGCCAACGAAGGTACCAATTGATCCAAAAGCGGTGGAACACTTCACGACATGCCGTGCTAAGCTGCTGCCTGTGTCGTCCAACTATGAACGGACAATAAAAAAGGCTACACAGAAGAATAAACGTGGTCAAAGCGGCAATGCAAAGAAGAAGATAGACCAAGCTCAGAGAAGCTCGAGAGGTTTATGAAGGAGGCAGAATCGGGCCCACACCGCAGCTCTTGGATTAATAGATGATCTTCCAATGGCAGAGGTCAAATGGCAATATCGCTTGGGCCGGAGCCGATTGACCCTAATGAGATAAAGGATCGCCAACCAAGATGCGGCAATTTCACTTAATGGTACATGAAAGAGTCCGCTCAAGGAAGAACGATGTTCCTCCGATTCAAAGAAGAAGATTTCTATCGCGGGACAACAAAGATATGGCTCAATTCGAGGACTTCTACAATATTTACCATGCCGACTCCATCAACGTGTCTCTCATGAGTCAGCCGGTGCCTCGTAAGTGTCAAGCTCATACCTTTACCGTGTGCTTCCTCATACAATAAAATTGCAACTCTTAAACTTATACCTTTTCTATGTAGACTAGAGATACAACGATGTAGAAAAGTGAACATCTTCAACGTGGGCTTCATCGACCCAGAGATTGTTAACTAGCACGCCTTTGGATTGACCCATGGCCGAAAGGTCATTGAAGATTACATTCTCGATGCATTCTTGGGACAAAGACTACAAACCGTATATACTTCTACCCTTCAACTTCGCACGATATATACAACCTCTCGTTCTTATATTTTTCAAGGCATTGATAATACTACTAGCTAGTTACATACATATATGTTGCAATACATGAATAGATTTCATCGATCCTTCTTGTCATCAAGCTTGATAGCAAATGATCATTGTTCAAGACTCAAAAGGACTCCGTGGAAAAATATCAATATATCATTGACACCTTAAACAGTATATAGCACATATATATACGATAGTTTTCCTTATTATATATATTGAAATACCTTGCTAATTCCAACTCTGATAATTATTATTCATACTAACGCATCACACAGGGCATTCGCAAAGTTTTGAAAGAAGCACCAAGGAGATTTCGAGAACGAATTTGATGTACAAATAAGCACTCGAGTACGATAAAGAATATTAATATGTCGTAACAGTTTTTCATCCCAATAATAATTGTATTTTTTTCAAATTTCATCGCAAGTTCTACAACAGACGGAAGGAAACAACTTATGTGGCTATTATGTGTGCCACTATATGCAATGTATTACCCACGGCGATGTGCCGACAACCAACGCCGAGGTAGTGTACTATTGAACATGTCAATTTCTTAGTACTTACACTTTAATTACATGTCTAGAGATTTATTTACTTCCCGCTTTGTCAGCCCAACATCGATGTGCAAGGCGTGATCCCGCTGCACCGGGTTACAGCAATCCAAGAACAACTCATCGGCTTTATTGTCGACGAGATTGTATCCACCAAAGGCGAGTTCCACGCAAATGGTTGAAGACCTTGTCCTGATATAAGGGCAGGTGAACTGACATCATCATCGACCAAGGGCACAAAGAGCGACGCATGCAAGAAATGAGCTCAAGATTCCCCTTTATTCTTTGAAACTTGTAAAAGTGGCTTATTATTTCATGTGTTCATCAACTTGTTCATTTTTAGTCTATTAAGTTCAGATTTTCCGTAAATGAACCCGTAATTATCTGAATGAGTACGCATGAATAATATATATTTAATTATTGTGTCAAAAGAACTCCTCAGAGATCTATTTATTTTAATTGTCAAAATCTATATCAAAACCCTCTCAAAACATATTCTATATTGAATATAATCAAAACGCTTATCTTCGTCGGCTTCTTCACAAGCGGTTGGTAACTACAACCGCCAGGAGAGAGCTCTCCACAAGCGGTTCGTAATACCAACCGCGCTTGGAGAGAGTTTTCCACAAGCGTTGGTAACACCAACCGCCAGAAAGTGTCCAACCGAAGCGATTAGGGAACCGCCAGATACCCGACGGGTATCACTCATGTTGCTTACAAGCGTTCTAAACCGCTTCAAAGCGTTTTGAACCGCTTGTGCATGCCCGATCCCTAGGAGTGCATGGCTTTGGCATGTCCGATGAATATATGAATTTTGGGCATTAAGAAGACTTGGAGTTCAAGCGATGGTTGAAGGATGCTAGTAATCAATCATCCGACCAATTTTTGAAGGTCGCTCCTTAGGAAAACAAAGACGTAAACCTTTTCATCAAGCATCACCACCGTGCGTAATGCCTATTGGAGCTTATTCACAGTGACTTGTGTGTTCCTTTTGCACCAGCTACCTCAGCTGGTAATTAGTTTTTCTTGTTGATTGTTGATGACTGCAGTCGCTATATGTGGGTTGAGCTAATCAAGCACAAGTCTAAAGCATTTGATCCTTTTTTCCCTCTCTCCACCTCCATGTTTTCTAGTTTCTCATCTGCTAGCCTCTCTGCGCTCAGATTTTCTCTATCTAATTTAATTCACACTCATTGCTTAAAAAAAAGCGCTTGATCGCTTCAAAAAGTTTCAAACTCATCAGAGAAGTGGAGAAAAGGCTGAAAATAAAAGCTCTTTGGGCGGATCATGGAGGTGAATTCATTTCAATTGAGTTCAGCGAATACTGTGAAGCAAGAGGCATAAAAAAATAAACCACGGCTCCATATTCACTGCAACCAAATGGGATTGTTGAGCGAAGAAATCAGACCGTGGTTGAGATGGCACGAAGTATGTTAAAAGCAAATTAGTACCTGGGAGATTCTGGGGAGAAGCTATGAAAACGGTAGTCTATATTCTAAATAGATCGCAGCTTGAAGAAGGAAAGACCCCTTTTGAGGCCTGGCATCGTTATAAACCAAAGGTATTCCATCTCAGAACCTTTGTTGTGTTGCTCATGTAAAAATAGTAAAGCTAGGGCTGAAGAAACTAGATGATCAGAGTGTTTCGATGGTATTTTTTGGATATGTTGAAGGGTCAAAGGTGTATCTAGTTTTTGAACCAAAGAGCAATAAGGTTCATATAACCCGTGATGTGGTATTTGAAGAAGGTAGAAAATGGCAATGGAGTTAATAGAAGATGCAAGTGATCGCATGTTTAATTGGGAATATCCTCCTAATACGTAAGATCAACAAGGTCCCGTGAAATTTGGCAGTGGAGAATCGCCAAGTTGATTCAAACCAATGAAGATTCGTCACAAGTTTCACTAGGACACGCCCAACAAGTTTTGCAGTGCTCCAAAGGAAGAATTTTCAGAATCAACTTCTCCTCACTCGTGAAACACGATCACTACAGACATTTATAATGAAACGGTCCAATTGAGCTAGCACAAGATTTTGATCTTTGTCTATTAGGGCAGGAGAACTGGGCGATTTTGAAGAAGCAAAGCAGATTTCAAAGTCTTGGAGGAAGGCAATGCAAGAGGAGATTGATTCAATCCAAGAAAATGACACTTGGACATTGATTGATTTACCAAGTGATCATAAAGAAATAGGCTTAAAATGGATCTTCAAAATAAAGAAGTGTGAAATCATGTGCTGAAAAATTGGCTTAATGATGAAATTGGCATTGCAAAGTGGTTGCGATTATGGCATGTGTAGGTGTTCGTGCATGTGTTGTTTTAGTTGATTAATTGATATACTGGGATAGTATGTTAATGATTTGGTTGATGCAATGTGCTCATGTGAGTGGTTGTATGGATTGACTTTGAGTCAAGTCGTGGACTTGTGCTCGGATTTGTTTCTTGTTTATTCATGTGCAGGTGTTGCTCGAGGGCGAACGTGGTCGATGACGGGACTGGAACTAGGTTCACGGAGGAACTGAGGTTCGGGACTAGATTCAGGGAAGAATTGAGGTCTTGGTGGTCAAGGATGTCATGCAGGACGTTCCGGCTAGAGAACGCGGTACATGAAGGCTGGTTAGTCACGTGAGTGCGGCAGGTGGGCCGTACGCGTGCAAAGTTGTATTGGGCTATGTTGGGCCAAGTGGAGTTGCATACGAACTCTTTAGGGTTACTCATTATAAATAGGGGGAGGTGTCTTCGCTTATATGAGCCAGAATTATAAAAAATCTTTTTGCAAAGACTTGTGTTCTCGGCCACGGAGAGTTTCTTTGCGACTAGCTAATTGTGACCGCATGTATGCGTGAGTTCCTCCGCCGACACGCGCCAAGATTAGTCTCTTGTGACTTGGACTTCCTAGCATCGACTTTCTTGATTGGTTTTCGGCCACCGCACATGCATGCAAAGAAAAGGAGTCAGCGACTTGCTAATCGCAACTTGAAGTTGTGAGTTCTTCACCGAGAGATCTCCCGATGGTGATTCGTTCTTGCGGCCGGGCGTCGTCTTTTTCAAGGGCCGGGTCTGTGTGCGGTAATGCATGTCCATTGACTTAAAAAACATACGGCCACTAGAAGCGCTTAAGGTCGCATGCATGCGTAGGGTTGAGTCCTCGGCGACTAGAAAAATCAAGGCGCGTAAGCGAGTTGTTCTGCGGCAAGAAGGCAAATGAAAAAGAGATTGCATAAGTTTACATGGAAAGCCAAGTGTCTCGTGTCAATCCCGGATTTCATCTTGGGCATAAATTAATCGATCCTGTGTTTATCTTGTCGATTTGACAAATTGGCAGGAGTTAAGCTACCATCTTTCCTGCATCCAGATTGCCATCTACTAGGATTAATTGAATTCAGATGTTCTGCGTTCTTCAGCTTGTCGGATGCACATACAAGAACGCTCAACTCCAAAGATCGCGACCTTTATGGCGAAGTTTTATCGATCGCTTGGTGATTTTTTCCGTGAACACATCTTGGAGATGAAAATCACGATTTGCAAGTTGATGCATTGGTAATCTCGTTCTTTTCGTTTTCGCTCTTCGTTTACATGCCTATTTTCTTTTTAGATTGATTAATAGTTTCATCATAATAATTTTGATTTGATCCATTCAAAATCTTTCTAGGGCATCAAGTGATTGATCTGAAAAGTTTGATTGGTTAATTCCTCATAAATCCTGATTAATTTCGTAATTAGGGTTAGATTGATTTTCGTCACTACTGATACAGTCATATTGCGAAGGTAATATCTTTAAATCCGTAGATCCGATCAAGATGATTCCTATTGTGTTAATTTGGAAATTGAATCTCGTTTCTACAGTTAAAATTTCACACCAATCCAATTGTGGGATCTTCGAGAATTACTGTTTTAGTGGATGTATATCTCTCTGTTTTTGTCGAATCCGAATTAGGCAATTTGAGTCCGAATTGGGGTGTCTCAAAAATTATCAAAAATTTGATTTTAGCTTCCGCACAATCATTTACCCCTCTCTGATTGCTAGTTTAGTATATATCGATCCTACAAGAAGGATCCTTAGGGTGCTATAATCAAGTACAAAGCACGTTTGGTGGCAAAAGGATATGTTCAAAAGTATGGCATAGATTATGAAGAGGTGTTTGAACCGGTGGCGAGGATTGAATCTGTGAGATCATGTGATGAAAAATTGGTTGAATGGTGAAATTGGCATTGTAAAGTGATTTTGGTTATGGCATGTGTGGTGCTTGTGCATGTGCTATGTTGAGATGATTATCATGCTGGTGATAGCATGATGAAGTTTATTTGATGCAATGCACTCATGTGAGTGGTTGCATGGATTAACTTTGAGTCAAGTCATGGACTTGTGCTCGGAATTGTTTTTATTCATGTGCAGGTGTTGCTCGAGGGCGAACGTAGTCGATGACGGGACCGGAACTAGGTTCATGGAGGAACCGAGGTTCGGACTAGGTTCGTGGAGGAATCGAGGTCTTGGTGGTCGAGGATGTCATGCGGGACGCTCGCCAGAGAACATGCATATGGAGGCTGGTTAGTCACGTAATTACAGCAGGTGGGCTGTACATACGTGTAAGGTTTTGGTTTTGGCCATGTTGGGCTAAGTTGAGATAGATCTGAACTCTTTCCATGTTGGAAGTGGAGTTGTAATCAATCTCGTGAGTTTGCTCAGATAAATAGGGAGGTGTCTCCTGCTTATTGGTGTGCGCTCAGTTTTAGGGTTGTACTCTTTTGTTTGAGTATCAGAACCAGATCAACAATAAAGATCCTTCTTACAAGTTCTTGGCTCGCATAGTTGATTGATCGCTTGAAGTTTTGTTCGTCGGGCTACCACGAAGTTCATTACGGAGTTCAGCCTCTGCAAAGGTATCATCTTGTGAAGGTAATATCTTTTGATCCGTAGATCCGATCGGATTGATTCTTATTGGGTTTGATTCATAATTGAATCTAGTTTCTACAGTTAAAATTTCACATCAATCCAACGGTTAGATCTTCCATAATTTGTAGTCGCCCAGATTGATGTCCTGCTCGCCCGACTGTTCGCGTGGTCGCCTGGATTCAGTCATCTTGCGAAGGACATAACTTTAGATCCGTAGATCCGATTGACCTGATTCTTTCTGTGTTAGCTGTAGAATTGAGTCTAATTTCTACAGTTAAAATTTCACATCAATCCAACGGTTGGATCTCCAAAAATTTCAGTTTTTCTGAACTAGTCACCTGATTGATAACGTGCTCGCCCAACCTACTCGCCTGCTCGCCCAAGTGCTTTTCTGGTCGCCCAAGTGCCCAACCTGCTCGCCCAGGTATCCTACTGGTCACCCAGGTGCTTTTCTGGTTGCCCAAGTGCCCAACCCGCCGCCCAGTGTCCCATCGGTCGCCCAGTGATTTATCGTCACCCAAGTGCCCAAACCGTCGCCTAAGTGTTTCATCGTCGCCAGAGGCTGGTCATCTGGTCTCCCAACTGCGTGAGGTGGTCTTCTAACTTCGTGAACCGGTCTTTAAGCAATTTGAGTTTAATTTGGGGTGTTTAAAAGTTCAAAATTTTGATTTTAGCTTCCGCGCAATCATTCACCCCCCCTCTGATTGCTACATTATTATATTTCGATCCTACAAGTGGTATCAGAGCCTTGTTTTTCTAACCAGTGATTAGAAACCATAGCGATGGATAGGTATTCGACAAAACCTTGTGTTTTCGATGGTGTTGATTTTCAGTTTTGGAAAGCAAAGATGGAGGCATATATTCAAGCTCAGGGCTTTGCAATCTGGGAGAAGGTGTACAAGCCATATCAAATTCCTGAGAATGATCAAGTTAATGAAACCAATCAAGCACATGTTGAAGCAAACAGCAAGGCAAGGAATTTGATCATCCAAAGACTAGGAAGAAGTGATTTTGATCGTGTGATTCATCTCAAGTCTGCATATGAGGTATGGAAATCTTTTTGTGATTATCATGATGGTTCTAACACTGTCAAAGAGGTTAGGCAAGATATTTATAAGAAAGAATACATGCGATTTGAGATGAAACCTGGTGAGTCTCTAGATGATTTCTTTGTGCGGTTCAATAAAATTCTTAGCAATTTACGTGCTGTTGGAGTTTTCTTTGATGATGCTACTAATGCTAGACAATTGCTTGGTGCATTAGACATGTCTATTTGGGAGATGAAAGTTACATCCATTAGAGAATCAACTGTCATGAGCACGCTTACTTTAGATGTTCTTTTCTCTAAATTAAAAACTCATGAATTGGATGCTCTTGCTAGGAAGAATGATCATAAATCAATTGTATTGACCTCCCAATCTAGCATGTCTCAGAATAATGCTTCTTCAAGTTTTGTTTTGTCTTTCTTGTCTTCACTAACCGATGAACAGATTGAAGAATTTCCTGAAGAAGACTTGGCACTACTCTCTTCTCGTTTTAATAAAGGTTTGCAGAATGTGAGAATGAGGAAAAGAGTTGGTGGTGGCCCTCTAAGATGCTATGAATGTGGTGATCTCAACCACATTCGTCTAAATTGTCCTAAACTTACAGGTAAAGCATCAAGGGAGGAGAAGGACAATGACAAAAGAAAAGAGAAGAAGAAGTTCTCTCCAAGTAGAAAGAAGAGCTTCATCAACCGCAAAGTTGTCCACCGGGTCCTTTCCGCTCTTGAACAAGTCAATTTGAGCGATGTGGATTCGGAGAGCAGTGAAGATGGCACAACAGCTCCAAGCAAGTATGAATTGACAGGTTGTGTCTCATGGCTAGAAGTGACTTAAAGCTTCACCGAGGACGATCATGACAATGATTTCAATGAGGTAGAACCTTCACGATGAATTAGCTATTCATTGCTGCTCGCCTTGGTAAATTGCTTGATAGACGTGACAAGAAAATTAAGAAACATGATATTATTGTGGAGTCATTGAATGCTGAAATTGATAGACTTAAAACTTTGATTCCCGATGATGATGCTTGCAAATCATGTGACTTAATTTACAATGAGCTTACTTTGCTTAGGAAAGAATATGTTACCTTGTTAGAGCAAATTAATGCTGAAAAAGAGAAAAATGAGAAACTTGTTAAACATGCTAGTTTTTCTACTGTTGATTTGCATGATTCAACTCCATGTTCTAAATGCTCCACACTTGAATTGATGTTGAATGATGCTAATGGTAGAGTTTCTCAAATAACCAATGCTTTGCTCACACATGAGGTTCTTTCATGCTCAACTTGTTGCAAGCAAAAAGAAAAAGTGAACGTTCCATGTAATAACTGTTTAACTCTTACTCGAAAGGTTGATTACTTGGAAAAATCTTTAGAGCGGTTCACTTCAGGAAAGAAAAACCTAAACATGATTTTGGATCAATCAAAAGTCAGTACTCATCACAAAGGTTTAGGTTTTGATTCTTATGCTCATCATAAATCGCATGCTCGTACTGTTGTTAAGACACTTGAAAGTGGAAAATTTGAAATTGTCAATGAGCCTAAGAAAACTGTTTTCAAGTCTGCTGGTGTGTTATCTTCTACTATGATGAATGCAAATGCTACTTCTGGTTCTAAAGCTAAACATCATGCTAAGTACACTTGCACTCATTGTGGTAGAGATGGACACTTAGTAGATTTTTGCTTTAGGCTAGCCAAACAAAGAAAAGAAAGAAAAGGCTAAGGCTAGGTCTAATTTCAGAAGGCACATTTCACTCCTCATTTTGTGCCTAGGGTGATGCAAACACCTTTTGTTGCAAGAAACACGGGAAAGAGCAAATCTGATTGTGTGAACAAGCATCCTCATTTTGTGCCTAGGGTGATACAAACATCTTTTGTTGAAAGAAACACGAGAAAAGGCAAATCTGTTTTTGTGAACAAGCATACTCGTGTTGTGCCTACTCGTCGTGTGTCTCAGTACTGGATTCCCAAATGCTTTATTTCTAACCCCAGTACCGAGGCCTCGACATCTTCTCGTGCTATGTAGATTTTTCAGATGCGGGTTGGAGAACAGAAGCTTAGTGGATCTTGATCTTTTGCAAGATGGGATCAAGACTTGGATGGTTCTCACCCTTGAGATGGTTTTCAAGAGGCATGTGCAATAATTCTTCATCTATTTTGTGAGCTATCTTATATACTCATGTCTTTTACATTTACAGATATTTAATTGTGACATGAGTTGAGACTTCTTGTTCATATGCTCATATGTATCTCCTGGCATGTTCAATAATGTTATATTTTATATCATGCCTTTCATGCTTTGAATTCACTTATCATGATTTTTGCTTATGCTTAATTGAACATATCATGATAACTCAAGCACATGTATATCATCATCTCCTCTCTGTTGATCTCATTGGTTATCCATTTGAGGGGGAGTTATTGGATTTTTTTTGTGAAAGTCTTTTTTGGTTGCTTTTGGGAGGTTTGTTCTTTCAAGCCTTTTGTTTTTAAGTTTATTCCCTTTAAGTGACAATTTTGAAGAAGTTTTTTTAAGATGGTTGTTTTGAGGGGAAGCTTGTGAAAAACCGTGTAATATTTTTGTAACATCCTTTTTATTTTGTGTGCTTCTCAAACGAAAAACCAAAAAATAGAAAACAATGAAAAAATAATGAGCATTGTATTTCATACACATATGTCGTTTGAAGCCATGTTTATGTTACAAGGTCTTTGCAACTTCATGTTTATGCATATATGGTGTAGTTTATGACATGACTATTTAAATGGAATGACAACTTGAATTAAATCTTGTCATGGTTGAACTTTCTTGACTATCTTGATCCTGCTCAAAAAGTGCTAAATATGAAAGTTAAATGCTAAAGCTAAAAGAGTGATTGTTGATAAATACAAGAACAAGGTTATGTACTATCGCACTTCTTCTTTACGAGATTGCTTATCATTGCACTTTGATATGAACTTGGAAGAGGTTGTGTATGACCGAAACCATGAAACCTTAAGCTTGTGATTGCTTGGCATGGTTGAAAAGTAAGGCTGATGGTGCATGTAATTCCTTGCAATTGTTATTGTTGCAATCAAAGTAATGAATCAGTTTTTCAAAGCACAAATAAAGTGTTCAAAAATTCAATGTTTTCAGGTTTTAAGATTGTTGAGAAAGGGAGATCATGCCATGCAAAAAAATCATTAATAGTACTTGATTTCTAGTTATGCTTACACTACATTGTTTATGTGTAGATTTGAGGGTGCAAGTACTGTTGATAGCATGACTTGGTGATCAAGTTGTTCCATTTGTGCATGATTCATAATGCTCAGTACATAAAAAAAGGAAAACAACAACATAAATTGGGAGAAGTTTCTCTTTTGTTCTCTTTTTGCATTCTTGATGAATCCATTGTCAAAGGGGGAGAAATTTTGGAATCAAAGGGAGAATTTTTTGTTACATATTGCACATTCACACACACATTTCTTCTTTCTGTTAGGGGGAGTTTCTCATTGTCATAGGGGGAGATTTCTTTTTAGATAAGGGGAGATTTTGTTTCTTCTTTGTAGGAGGAGATTTCCTCTATTTGTCTTTTGGTCACTTTACTTCTTTTAAAAATGGTGTTGCTATTATAAGGTGAATGCCAATGTTCGTTTCCAAATGGTGTTGCCAATGTTTTCATCAATGGGGAGATTGTGAGATCATGTGATAAAAAATTGGTTGAATGGTGAAATTGGCATTGTAAAGTGATTTTGGTTATGACATGTGTGGTGCTTGTGCATGTGCTATGTTGAGATGATTATCATGCTGGTGATAGCATGATGAAGTTTGTTTGATGCAATGCACTCATGTGAGTGGTTGCATGGATTAACTTTGAGTCAAGTCGTGGACTTGTGCTCGAATTGTTTTTATTCATGTGCGTGTTGCTCGAGGGCTTAACGTGGTCGATGACGGGACCGGAACTAGGTTCATGGAGGAACTGAGGTTCGGGACTAGGTTCAGGGAGGAATCGAGGTATTGGTGGTCGAGGATGTCATGCGGGACGTTCGGGATGAATCACACGATCAAAATCACTTCTTCCTAGTCCTTGGATGATCAAATTCCTTGCCTTGCTGTTTGCTTCAACCTGTGCTTGATTGGTTTCATTAACTTGATCATTCTCAGGAACTTGATATGGCTTGTACACCTTCTCCCAGATTGCAAAGCCCTAAGCTTGAATATATGCCTCCATCTTTGCTTTTCAAAACTGAAAATCAACACCATCGAAAACACAAAGTTTTGTCGAATACCTATCCATCCCTATGGTTTCTAATCACTGGTTAGAAAAACAAGGCTCTGATACCACTTGTAGGATCGAAATATACTAATATAGCAATCAGAGGGGGGTGAATGATTGCGCTGAAGCTAAAATCAAAATTTTGAACTTTTAAACACCCCAAATTAAACTCAAATTGCTTAAAGACCAGTTTACGAAGTTAGAAGACCACCTCACGCAGTTGGGAGACCAAGAGACCATCAGGCGATCAAGAGAGCACTTGGCGACTGGTTTGGGCACTTGGGCGACCAGTAAATCACCTGGGCGACCAATAGAACACCTGGGCGAGCAGGTTGGGCACTTGGGTGACCAGAAAAGCACCTGGGCGAGCAGGTTGGGCACTTGGGCGACCAGAAAAGCACTTGGGCGAGCAGGTTGGGCGAGCACGTTATCAATCAGGTGACTAGTTCAGAAAAACTAAAATTCTTGGAGATCCAACCGTTGGATTGATGTGAAATTTTAACTGTAGAAACTAGATTCAATTATACAGCTAACACAAAAAGAATCAGGTCAATCGGATCTACGGATCTAAAGTTATGTCCTTTGCAAGATGACTGAATCCAGGCGACCACGCGAACAGTCGGGTGAGCAGGACATCAATCTGGGCGACCACAAATTACTAAAGATCTAACCGTTGGATTGATGTGAAATTTTAACTGTAGAAACTAGATTCAATTACAAATCAAACCCAACAAGAATCAATCCGATCGGATCTACGGATCAAAAGATATTACCTTCGCAAGATGATACCTTTGCAGAGAACCGAACTCCGTAATGAACTTCGTGACTGCTTCGACGAACAAAACTTCAAGCGATCAATCAACTATGCCAGAGACAAGAACTTGTAAGAAGGATCTTTATTGTTGATCTGGTTACAGTACTCAAACAAAAGAGTACAACCCTAAAACCTGAACGCACACCAATAAACAGGGACACCTCCCCCTATTTATACAGAGCAAACTCACAGAGATTGATTACAACTCCACTTCCAACATGGAAAGAGTTCGTATCTATCTCAACTTGGCCCAACATGGCCAAAACCAAAACCTTACACGTATGTACAGCCCACCTGCTGTAATTACGTGACTAACCAGCCTCCATATGCATGTTCTCTAGCCCGAACGTCTCGCATGACATTTTCGACCACCAAGACCTCGATTCCTCCCTGAACCTAGTCCCGAACCTCAGTTCCTCCATGAACCTAGTTCCGGACCCGTCATCGACCACGTTCGCCCTCGAGCAACACCTGCACATGAATAAAAACAATTCCGAGTACAAGTCCACGACTTGACTCAAAGTTAATCCATGCAACCACTCACATGAGTGCATTGCATCAAACAAACTTCATCATGCTATCACCAGCATGATAATCATCTCAACATAGCACATGCACAAGCACCACACATGCCATAACCAAAATCACTTTACAATGCCAATTTCACCATTCAATCAGGTTATTGATTACATTAGCAGCCCTAGAAACATGAGAAGTTCATCACATGGATGTGAAGTCAGCGTTCCTTAATGGAGATCTAATTAAAGATGTTTTTGTAGCTCACCAATTGGCTTCAAGAAACCGAAAAGAAAATAAAGTGTTGAAACTTAAAAGGCACTTTATGGATTGAAATCGGTGCCACGAGCATGGAATGCAAAGCTAGAGAACACTCTTGCCTCACTTCGCTTTGAGAAGTGCTTGCTATAACATGCTATTTATAAAAGGTGTCAAGGAGAAAAGACATTGATAATTGGTGTATACGTTGATGACTTGATTATAATCGACCAAGTAATCAAGAAATTGAAGCATTCAAGTGTCGATGAAGAAAGTCTTCGATGAGTGACTTGGGGTTGTTGTCATACTACCTTGGCGTTGAGGTGAGTCAAAACCAGAAGAATTTTTTATGTCAAGTCGCATATGCTCACAAAGATCTTGGAGAATTACGGAATGGTCGATCGCAACCTAGTGGTGACACCCATTGAGGAAAGATTAAAATGAGTAAAGAAAGCACTAATCCACCGGCTGATTCAACCAAATACCGAAGCATAGTTGGGAGTTTGAGGCATCTGGTCAACACTAGACCAGATATAGCTTACTCTGTTGGTATTGTAAGTCGGTATATGAAGGCTCCGGCAACTTTGCATATGGCGCGGTCAAGGTGTATTGAGATATATAAAGGAACTATCAATTTTGGTTGTGTATTCACCAAGAAGCGTGATGGAGATGTTGTGATAACGGCTACACCGACAATGATTTGGTGGTGATTTGGATGATAGGAAAAGCACTTCTGTGTAGTATTCTTCTTTGGAGATTGTTTAGTGAGTTGGACATCATCAGCAAAAAGTTGTTGCGCTTTCTTCTTGCGAGGCGTAATATATCGCAACAACTACTAGAGCTAGTCAAGGAGTTTGGCTCAAGGTTGATAGCAAGTTGGTCGGATCTGCAGAAGATGAAGGTTGTGCTAAAAGTGGATGACAAATCAGCCATTGTGCCGAAAACCTCAGTGATTATGTCCGGTTGTGCCAAGAATGAGTTGTGTTTCTTCAGATTCGAATTTGATTTCAAATTGGAGGTCCGGATCCTGCCCCAACCGCTTTGATTACGTGAATTGGTGGTCAACTTGAGGCGGCTTCTATTCGCTTGAGCTAACTAAACTTTCTGTGGTGGAGTGGAATTTGGAAGCGTTGCATCATGGAGTGGATGCCTTTTCGGTGGCTTTCCGCTCGAGGAGGAATTACTCAGATGGTCGATATTGAGTATAAGTTGAAGAGTGGAATTACTCTTAAGATTAGTCAATGGGAATTAAATGGGGTTGTAATTCCAGCTTATCAGCTAGATGAAGTTTGGGTGCATGTCACTGGAGTCCCACACGCGTGGCGGCATTATTTGGGTTTTTGGGCCCTTGGTTCTATGATTGGCACTACACTTGAGGTGGATATGTTAACATATAGGAAAAAAGGAGTTATAAGGTTGTTGGTTGGTCTCCTGGATTCTGAAAAGTTGCCCTTGACGACGGATATTGTATTTCATAAAGTGGGTTATGATATCACTTTTACACTTGACGCTTCGGATTTTGATCCTGTAGTTCTCCCTCAGGCTCTTCTGGTTGAAAATGGGGGAGAGGATGGGGATAACAAAAAGGAGGAGGCTCTGAATAAAAGGGATGCTGAACAAACAATCAAGAAACTAAAAAATGTGACGGTTGATTCCAATTCAAAGGGTTCTAGTGACAGACAAGGGGCTGCTCCTATGCAAGTGGATGGTTCTATGGCTAATAATCGGTTGAGCACTTCGTTGTCGGGGTGATAGCAGTTACACCTTTTGGAAAGAAGCCAATGGTCAGGTCTGTGGAATCTCGTCTGCTTGATTGCGACAAATCTGTTGATTCTATATGGGTGACAAAAGTAGGTAAAAGGACAAAAAGAAATCTCAATTTGAGAAAGCATTCTAATTCTTGTGATGAATTGTCGGGGAAGTTGGTGTCTCAGTCCAATTGTTGTGTTGAGCTTTTAGGGAAGTCAGTTGGTTCTTTAATGGGAGATCATGCTTCATGTGAGGATGGAGGGGAGATTCAGACTGAGTTTAATTTTGACAATGTTCAAGATAAGGCTGAGTGCACGACTAATAATGAAGAGACAACTTCTCAGTAAGTTCAAGCATCAGGGGTTCTTTCTGAGATGTTGGGACTGTTACCTTCGTTCTGTTTGAACGAATCAGGAAACTTGCTAAAGCAAAGTCCTGTCAAAGTAAGTTCTGATGGCCACTCCGATGGAAAACTAGAAGCTCAGCAGGTGGAGGAGCATTGTGTCAGCACTCCTAGAAAGGGTTTTGTTAGTAAGGCTGATGAAGGGGAGATACAGTCTGAGATATTGGAATTTGCCGGTGGAGCAGATCAAGTGTCGGATATTGTTCAGTGCAAGGAAATGGAGACCTCAAATTCACAAGTCTGGACAGGGGTATGTGGGCATGTTTCCCTGGTGATCTCCTCGGTTGCTGTCCAGGTGCGGTTGATGAACAGTTCAAGGAGGTCGCAATTCCTTCTTCACAGAACCCGACTGTGGTTAGGGGAGTGAAAAGCTAATTGTGTTGCAGACTTCAAAGTCTGATGAAATGCAATGTTCGGCTATCCAACCAAGTGGTATGTTTCTTTCTCAGTTTAATTCCGACAATGGTCTTCGCCGTAGTAAAAGATTTAACATTTTTGCTGCGGATGGTACCTCCTTGACAGATGTTAGTATTTTGACCAAGGCGATGAATCGCACGGCATTGCGCAATTTGGATTCGGTGGCAGTTTCCAGGACGAAGGCTTTCTCTAATGGGGAGTCAAACTCGTCTTGGCCACACTATCTGCTGAGCTCAGGCGTAATTTGGACTTGGTGGCGACTACCAGGAAGATGGCTTTCTCTCATGGGGAGTCACATTTGTCTTCGCCTCCACTATCTACTGAGACAGGTATGGATTCTGGTGATCACTCCCTTTCTATTTCTGTAAGGCCGAATGAGAACAGCTCATTTAATCTTTATAACTTAGGGTTTAGATTGAAAGGGAACAGTACTGAAAAAGATTTGCTTAAAGTGCTAGCCAAGGTAGAACGGGACAGAGGTAAATCAACAAAATGTAGACAAAAGGAATCCAAAAATATTAAAAATGATGGGCATATGATAGATCTCTTTGAGTTAGGTGATGACGAAGTCACTGATGCTAGTAGTGACTTACTCGCCCACTTGATTAAAGATGAATCGGAAGAAGACTTGGAGACAAAGGATCTGGACACACGCATATGTGATCTATTGGCCTCCTCTCGAAAGTCCCGTAGGAATCGGACAAGTTTCCGTAAAAAACATCATAAGAACAATAAATATAATATATAGTTCATTATGAAAGGTTTCTTTTGGAATAGCAGAGGTCTTTCAGACTTGGCTAAGTTTCGTTATATTTCGGATATGGTCAAAGAACACAAGTTAGATTTTATAGCTATAATGGAAACAGGCAAACATGATATGTCTAAATCGAATCTGTCACGTCTATCTGGAGGTGTGGATTTCGTTTGGCATTTTTTACCGCCTAGAGGGAGGTCAGGTGGTATTCTACTAGGAATCAATGCTCAATCTTTTGAGTTATCATTGATTGTAGGAGAATTCTGTATCAAATTTCATTTGATTAATAAGTCGAATAAATTCAAGTGGATTCTTATGGCTGTGTATGGTCCAGCCCAGGATGAATTCAAATCAGCTTTTCTAGCTGAATTTGTTAGAACTTGTCAACAAAATTGTTTACCAACTCTGATTGGAGGGGATTTTAACATTATGCGAAGTAGTAAGGAAAAGAATAAAGACAGATTCAGTGAGCGTTGGCCCTTCTTATTTAATGCTGTTATAGATAGTATTGATTTAAGGGAGATCGAGCTCACTGGTCATCAATTCACATGGGCAAATTCTCTAGCTAATCCTACCTATGAGAAGTTAGATAGAGTTCTCATGTGTACCGAATGGGAGTCTAAATTTCGCTAGTTTCTGTTCAGGCATTGGACAGGGGCATTTCGGACCATACACCTCTTTTCCTTGATACTGGTTCATCGACTTTCTCGGGAAAGCATCGACCATTCAGATTTGAGTTGTGTTGGCTTGACCGAGAGGATTTCGGTGATACAGTGGTTGAAGTCTGGAATAGGTCGGTTAGAGGAAATAATTCAGTCCAACGGTGGAACCATAAATTGGGAGCTCTACGTAGGTTTCTGCGTGGATGGGCTTCGCATACTAATGGAGCTTATAAACAAAAGAAATCCGAATTACAGTCAATTATTTATGAGTTGGACATAGCCGCTGAGGGTAGGGTTTTGTCTGAGCGTGAGCAAGATTATCTTGCTCAGACTTGGGAAAAACTAAATAATCTTCTTAGGGAAGAAGTCAAATATTATCAGCGGGCGAAAGCGATGAACGTCCTCTTAGGAGACAACAATACTAGATACTTTCATATGATTGCCAATGGTAAACATAGGAAGAAAAGGATCTACTCATTAGATTATGAGGACGGGAAAATCGAAGGACAGGCTAATCTCAAACATTATATCACCAAGTTCTACAAAGAACTTTTTGGTGAGCCTGAGGGAAGTATGATTTATCTAGAGGAGGAAGAATATCATGATATTGTGAGGGTATCTGAAACTGAAAATAATCTTTTAACGGCTCGCCATCGAGAGCGGTTAAAGATGCTATCTTCCAGATGGAATATAATAAGGCACCTGGTCCAGATGGATTTCCAGTAGAATTTTATCAAAGATTCTGGGAAGTTATTAAAGTGAACTTTTTCTCAATGTTTCAGGAGTTTTATGTTGGGGAATTACCTCTGTTTAGTCTAAACTTTGGTGTCATAACACTTTTACCAAAGGTTCAAGAGGCTAATATAATACAGCAATACAGGCCTATATGCCTTCTGAACGTGAGTTTCAAAATCTTCACGAAAGTGGTTACTAATAGACTAAATTTGGTAGCTGATAAAGTTGTCAGTCCCACTCAAATAGCTTTCATGCGTGGACAAAATATCCTAGAAGGAGTCGTCATACTGCATGAAACCTTACATGAATTGCATCGGAAACGACTTAGTGGAGTTATTTTTAAGATCGATTTCGAAAAAGCTTATGATAAAGTTAAATGGCCATTCCTGTTACAAGCGTTACGAATGAAGGGTTTATCTCCCAAGTGGATTTCTTGGGTTCAGTCTTTCATCTCGGGTGGTAGTGTGGCGGTGAATGTTAATGGGGAGATTGGAAATTACTTTCAAACGAAGAAGGGACTCTGTCAGGGGGATCCTTTGTCTCCTCTACTGTTTAATATTGTTGCGGACATGTTGTCAATTTTGATTAAAAGGGCTAAGGATCATGGGTACGTCGGTAGGGTAGTACCACACTTGGTTGATGACAGTTTGTCTATTCTTCAATATGCCGATGATACCATACTTTTTATGGAAGATGATCTGGAAAAAGCGCACAACATGAAGTTATTGCTTTGTGCATTTGAGCAAATCTCAGGGCTCAGAATTAACTTCTATAAAAGTGAGTTATTCTGCTTTGGTGATGCTCAAAATTTCTTTGCAACAATACATGGAATTGTTTGGTTGTAAGCATGGGAATCTACCTATGAAATATTTAGGGATTCCTATTCACTACAAAAAATTGTGAAATTCAGATTGGAAAATGGTAGAAGAACGTTTTGAAAAGAGGCTTAGTGGCTGGAAGGGAAAACATCTGTCGGTGGGAGGTAGACTAACTTTGATTAATTCAGTGTTAAGTAGCCTGCCTATGTATATGATGTCCTTTTTTGAGATTCCAATAGGTGTCCTTAAGAAACTGGATTATTTTCGTTCTCGATTTTTTTGGCAAGGGGACAAGCACAAGAGGAAATATCGTCTTGCTAAGTGGAACATAGTATGTCAACCAAAAGATTAAGGAGGTTTGAGGATTCATGATCTACACTTTAAGAATATAGCTCTATTAAGCAAATGGTTGTTTAAACTTTTAATATCAGAGGGAGCCTGGCAACAGTTACTTAGGAACAAATACATTGGTTCCAAGTCGTTAGGGCAAGTTGAGTGGAAACCAGGAGATTTACATTTTTGGTCCAGTTTAATGAAGGTAAAACAAGATTTTCTTTGTTTTGGCACCTTCAAGATTAATAATGGATCACAGGTGAGATTCTGGGAGGATATCTGACTCGGTAGTTCCTCACTTAAAGGTCAATATCCTGGATTATATAGTATTGTTAGAAGGAAGTTTATGACCATTGCTAAGGTCTTATCAACACCACAACCAAATATTTCATGGAGAAGGGCATTGTTTGGACCAAAGTTAGTGACGTGGAATGATTTACTTTCACGTATCGTTAACATTAATCTAACACAGCCTGATGATGAGTTTTATTAGAATTTGAGTCATAATGGTCAATACTCTGTGAAATCTTTTTACCAAGCATTGATTAAAAAGCACAGTCCCAAATTTTTATAAACGTCTATGGAAACTTAAAGCTCCACTAAAAATCAAAGTGTTTATGTGGTACCTTAGGAGAGGTGTGATTCTGACTAAAGACAATTTAGCAAAGCGAAATTGGTAAGGATGCAGGACATGTTGCTTTTGTCAGGAACCTGAGACAATTAGGCATCTGTTTTTTATTGCCGTTTTGCACACACAGTTTGGACCTTCATATATTTGGCTTCTGGAATATCTAGTCCTGCAAAAGTTGATAATATGTTTGGCAGTTGGTTAGGGGGTTTTGGTACAAACGTTAGAAATCTCGCTCTTCTTGGTCTTTGCTGACTATGTCTTTGGTCTATATGGTTATGCAGAATGATTGTGTTTTTCAAAAGAAAACCAACCCTTCTCCTTTGCGAGTTATTTTGCTATTACCCACCGCTACGACGTGAAATGTATTCTGAAGGAGGAGGTGCGGAGTACTTTGGTGGAGGCTACTCAACGTTTGGTACGGGTGGTCATGGACTTCTATTCCCGGGCGCATGGGTGGCGGTCTAGTCTTTGGATTGCTTGCTATTAATGTGTGCGTCTTTCTTTATTTTTCTAGTTTGGCTGTGTGCTTTATGTTAAGCAGATGCCGGAAGTAATTTCAGGGGATTGTATCTTCTCGATGTAATTTCTTGAAATTAATAAAAAACTTCCATTTCCAAAAAAAATGTAAGAACCCGGTCTACCATGATCGGAGCAAGCGTATAGATACATGATATCATTATATTCGTGATTGTGTTGAAAAAGGTGAAATTGCAGTGGAGTATGTTTCAACACATGATGAGCTTGTAGATATATTGACCAAGGCACTGTGAAGAATGAAATTCTTAGAGCTGCGTCAGAGATTGGGAGTTCTGGAAGTTAAATGAGAAGGAAGAAGATTAGGGGAGATTTGTTGGTCTAATTTTGTTGTAACTTAGTCCTTTTTGTTTCAGATTCAGATATAGTTCGAGTCCAAAGAAAGTTACGAGTCACTCGCTGATTAGTTACGCCAATTGCTGGATTAGTAACAATAAGTTCGGTCATTAATAACATTTGTCGGCTAAGATATGTTTGGTGGAAACATATCTAGTTTCGATTAGTTCGTTTGTGATTAGGAGTCCGAAAAAATTAAAATCAGCAGATGTAATCCTTTATCTATATATTGAAGAGAAAGCGAGAAAAGGATGTGGGCTATTTTGCCACATCGCAAAACCGATCCGTAGTGCTCAAATTCGAACTTGGTTCTTTGTTTTGCGATCTCCAAAGATATTCTGTTGTTCTTTGTGTTTTTGTTCAGTATTCATCTTTGGTCTTCATTCAAGGCTTTGCATCTTCAAGATTCTTTGTGAATTGAAGTCCGAGATAAACTAAACTGTACCAATTACTCCAACAATCCTTCATCTTGGCGTTGAGTCGCTGACGAACCCCACTGAGCTTGTCGTGGCGATCCAGAACCTCGCCGTAATGTCGTACCCTAATCCTACGGTCGCCTCGCCCCGGCTTCAATTCACCGGTGCCCGCCGCGTACCCACATTTAGCCGCACATAGCGTGATGCCCTCGATGAAAGTTTGTTTATGAGAAGAGATGAGGCGATGTCTGAGAGCATTGCATGAATGTTCTGCGGTTGTTGCATACCTCGGTCTTGACGATGTCGCCGGAGTAGCCATCGACGTCTCGGGGCCGAGGTGGATGTTGTTCTTGTTGGTGTAGGCCACGCCCATGTCCTCGACCACGAGAGGCGGTGCCGACGGGCTTGCGGTTGTCGGGGCGGTGGTCGAAGAGCTTCCAGCATTGAAGGTGTTGGTTGTGATCTTCAGTTAAAGATAGAAAGACAATATACTTGGGCAAGTAGTGGTGATAATCCTACTTTTGAGAAGTTAGATAGAGTTTTGGTATCTACTGAGTGGGAAAATAAATTTCCTCTCTCTATGGTGCACGCTAAAGATAGGAGTCATTCAGATCATACACCTTTGTTATTGAATACTGGGGTTTCGTTTCATAATAGAAAGATACCACTGTTCAAATTCGAACGTGGTTGGTTGCTTAGAGATGGCTTCTATGATTTGGTTGCAGCCAAATGGCAATTTGAATCTCGTGGGAATACTGCTATGGATAAATAGCAGAATAAGATTAGATCGCTTAGGCAATTTTTAAGAGGGTGGGCCAAACACACGGCTGGGCACAACAAAAAAGAGAAGAAAAGGATTATTTCGATAATCGATGATCTTGATAAAAAAGCAGAACATAGTGTTCTCTTAGCTCATGAATTAAATTTGAAACATTACCTCAATGAGAGATTGGTGAACTTGTTGAGGGAAGAAGAAATTAAATGGTATGAGAGAGCTAAAACAAAAGATCTTTTAGAAGGAGATGATAACACTCAATATTTCCATTTAGTTGCAAATGGTAAACATAGAAAACAACACATCTTCAAAATAGAACATGAAGATGGTATTATTGTGGGGGATGCTGATTTAAAAGAGTATATTACTAATTATTATAAGGGTTTGTTTGGACCTCCTGATGAAAATAATTTTAGTTTGGTTGAGGCTCATAATCATGATGTACCTCAGGTAACAAAAGAGGAAAATGATACTCTTATTGCATACTTCACTGAAGAGGGGTTAGAAAAGCAGTTTTTCAAATGGAACACAATAAGGCGCCTGGTCCTGATGGTTTCCCAGTTGAATTTTATCAGGTTTTCTGGGATATTATTAAAAGGGATCTTATGGCGTTGTTCAATGATTTCTATCTAGGGAATTTATCTCTGTATAGCCTCAATTTTGGTATCATTACGCTTTTGCCAAAAATTACTGAGGCAACCAAAATACAACAATATAGACCCATATGTTTTCTTAATGTCAGTTTTAAAATTTTCACTAAAGTGGCTACTAATAGACTTATGGGGGTGGCCAACAAAGTGGTAAAACCATCACAAACAGCTTTCATGCCTGGGCGCAATATTATAGAAGGAGTAGTGATATTACATGAAACTATACATGAACTTCAGTCTAAAAAGCTCAATGGAGTGATTTTAAAACTTGATTTTGAAAAGGCTTATGATAAGGTGAAGTGGTCTTTTCTTCAGCAAACTCTGCGCATGAAGGGATTTAGGCCAGTGGTGTTCATGGGTCGAACATTTTGTTACTGGAGGTAGTGTGGGTATTAAAGTTAATGATGATATTGGTCATTATTTCCAGACTAAAAATGGACTTCGGCAGGGCGATCCTTTGTCTCCTATTCTGTTTAATATTGTGGCTGATATGTTAGCCATATTGATTAAAAGAGCGAAAGAGGATGGTCAGATTCGAAGAGTTATTCCTCATCTTATCGAAGATGGCTTATCAATTTTACAGTACGCAGATGATACTATTCTTTTTATGGATCATGATATAGAACAAGCTAAAAATATGAAGTTATTGCTTTGCGTGTTTGAACAATTATTGGGTCTTAAAATTAACTTTCACAAAAGCGAGATTTTTTGCTTTGGTGATGCTAGACAACATGAACAAGAATATATTGACTTGTTTGGCTGCGGGATTGGCTCATATCCGTTCAGATACTTAGGAATTCCGATGCACTATCATAAACTCCGGAATGCGGACTGGGGTGTAATCGAAGATAGATTTAACAGAAAACTTAGTATGTGGAAGGCCAAACATCTCTCTTACGGGGTAGACTTGTGTTACCAAATTCTGTGTTAAGTAGTCTTCCTATGTTCATGATGTCTTTCTTTGAAATTCCTAAGGGGGTCTTGCAAAGATTGGATTTCTGTAGGTCTCAGTTTTTTTGGCAAGGTAACAATGAAAAGCGAAAATATCGTCTTACTAAGTGGAATATATTGTGTCGTCGCAAAGATCAAGAAGGATTGGGTATTATTGATCTTCAGATTAAGAATAAATGTGTTCTAAGCAAATGGTTATTTAAATTGCTTAATGAAGATGGGCTCTGGCAGACCTTACTTAAAAACAAGTATTTAAGTTCCAAATGTTTGTCCCAAGTACATATTAAGTCTGGGGACTCACAGTTTTTGAAGGGTCTCTTAAAGGTGAAGGAGGATTTCTTGGCTTGTGGATCATTTCAGATTAGAGATGGTTCCCAAACTAGATTTTGGGAGGACATTTGGGTGGATTCTACGCCACTTAAGATACAATTTCCAAGCCTGTATAATATTGTCCATCACCATAATAATACGGTGGCTCAGGTCATGACTTAGATGCCGCCGAATATAACTTTTCGGCGAATTTTATCAGGGGATAAGCTGCCGGCATGGTTAACTTTAATAGCAAAACTAGCTAATTGTCACTTCTCGATGGGCGTGACACTTTCCTTTGGGGTTACATAGACATGGGCAATTCTCTGTACGCTCTATGTATATTCATTTGATGAATCAGGATACTCCTTTCAATAGTAAATTCATTTGGAAGTTGAAAATCCCTTTAAAGATTAAAATTTTCCTCTGGTGTTTACAACAAGGAGTAATTTTGACAAAGGACAATTTAGCTAAAAGAAATTGGAATGAGAATAAAAGATGTTGTTTCTGTAATTGTAATGAAACAATTCAGCATTTATTTTTTGATTGCCAACATTCAAAAATTATTTGGCAAATTGTTCATATTGCTACTGGTTTATCACCACCTAGGTCTATTTCCCATATGCTTGGTAGTTGGTTAACAGGCATTGCGAAGGGTGAAAAAAGCCTGATTCTAGTGGGAGGTGTTGCTCTATTATAGGCTATTTGGTGCATAAGAAATGATCTAACCTTTGAGAAAAAACAATATTCTTCTTTCATACAGGCTATTTTCAAGGGTACATACTGGATGCGGTTTTGGGCATTATTACAGTTTGAGGCCAACAGGGAGACCCTTCGGGTGGCAAGCAAGGCTTTGGAGGTGGTGGCGTTGGACATCTTTGCTAAGCATGGATGGATGCGCAATTATAGAATTTGCTGTTAATTTTCAGCTATCTTAGCTTTTTCTTTTCAATAATGTTTAACGGCAGTGTCCGTTGTCAAACTCGGTTGTGTGCATTTGCAGAGACCGGATTTTAATCCTTTATCTAAAAAAAAGATAGAAAGACCGAAATTAGGGGTTAATCCCACCATTACAGTGCTATGATCGGGAGCTTACCAAAATTGTTGGTTAGATCCCGTTAGCGAGCGCTACAAATAAAGAGGGCAAAGCCGGCACTCATGCGCGTGTGAGAAAAACACGAGTTTTGCTTACTCCCAAAATCACCCATCCGATCTGGGTTTTTGGCACTGAGGCTAACGAAGACTGCATCCTCCACATAGAAGATCTCAGTGCTTATTTCTTCATCGCGCTTTCTTCTTCACTGACACTCAAGAACATCAACCAAAGAACATTAATGGCTTCTACTTCATCACCGGGTCAGTAAATTTAACGCTTAATATTCCGTATTATGTTTTGGTAACCTTGATTTAGGCTAGCTAATGATGCTCATGTTTTAGTTTAACCTAATGCTAATGAAGGAGGCGGCATCGAGAGCACCTTCTTGAGTACGCGACGCCGACGGCCTGGTCGAAGCCCCTCGACTGCGGTGCTCGACGCCGAGTTAAATCGACCGAACGTTATCGCGCCCAATGTTGCGGCCATGGCCAGACTAGGAGGGCGCGGAGCTGAGACGACAAGCTTCGTGTCGTTATTGTAACCGCTTACACCCGAGGCGGGCCAGATCAAATTTTAGAGATGCTTGCACCTTGCTTGGTCGGTGCACACCCATCGCCGCTAGGCCCGCAGACACCCCTGCAGCCCTCCACGGCCCCGCCCACCACCTTCCTCGACCCTTTTTGCACAGTTGCAAGCCTCTGCAGCCCGCCGCCCTTTCGGCCCAGCCGCTGGCCCATCGTCAGCTCACCGCTCACGCCCACCCGCCGGCTAGAGGTGCCGGAGCTGTACGCATGCTACCATCGGTAATACAGCCTGCGGCAACCATGTTTGACCCACCGTTGACACCTACGTACGAATGTTGCTGGTGCAGTTTGTTGCGCGCCGGTGAGGTGGGATTCCGGTGTGGCCATTTTGGTTGACTCGGGCCTGTCCACTTTGGGTCAAGTTCAGCTGCGGTTCATGGAAATTTGGGCAGCTCGCCAGATGCCTCCCATATGACGCCACGAGCACGGGGTTTCCGTGAGGTGGCAACTATTGCGTGTTGGTTGACTCGGGCTTGTCTCGAGGTTGATAAAAAGGTTTCAAAATTTAAATCATCATCCTAGCTTCTTGTCCTTTGCACAAATCTTAAGGCATTTTTAGAGGGCTATGATAGTATATGGATATCTATATGCATATATATGGAGTTGCTTTTCTAAGCAAAATGAGAAATATGGATATGGGCATGGCAGTTAAATTTACATATCAGGTGTGCTATAAGTGCCTATTATTTTAGATAAATACTTCCTTTAGTCATAAATAGTTATTGTTTTAGACATTCACACGGTATCAAAAATTCAACTTTAACCACTAATTTCTACTGTAATATCTTTTTAAAATCTAACAAAATTATAATAAAAAATACATTTCAAGACGAATCTACACATATGATTTTCATACATCTAATCTAAATATTTAAAAAGATATGAATAGGTAAAATTTAAAAAGTTTGACTGCTCATATCCAAACCGATGAGTGTTTGTTGAAACAAGGGAGAACCTGTAATTTAGGTAGGAAGATTTCTGTAACATCGAGGGCAGCATCTGCAGATCTGCTCCAGAGAGTGGCTGAGCTGATCATCCATCCTGAGGCGGCTAGAGAGTGGGATGTCGAACTCGTACGACAGGCCTTTGTTGGGGAGGACTTTGGACTCAGTGGACTCCATTGATTGGAACTCTGTTCGACTCTGCTAATCTGCTTCCCACTGGAACGTCCCCAGTGGAAATCGATCGGCGCCAAGTTAATTGTACGTCTGAATTAAAAGCACATTATCTGATGTTAATTGTACGTCTACCAGCGCCAAACTATAGCAGAAGCACAGTGGGCCGGCCAGGCAAAGGATGCGCCAGCCGGCACGCAGGAAGAGCGGTCATTGTAGCGCCGCCAAGGGGGGAGACAGTGAAAAACGGCAAAGCATCGTCGAGTTGCCAAGAGCTGGGGCACACAATGCAAGCAGTATCTGGACAGGCAAAGCAACATGCTGTTCAAAGTTCAAACCTCTAACACAGCAGCTCTGTCTGATCCTCTCATTTCCTTGCTCTTTGATAATACTAGCCGAATGACCGTGCTTTATTACATATAAAAATAATATTATTCAGTATGTTAACCTGTTGTCGTTGGACTTAGTTTGTGTCACGCTCTCAGCTCCACCGTAGTACCTGATGTCCCGGTCCACACCATACCTCTAGCTATGGTTGTTTGCATTACATCTCTACCGTATACTATGAAAGGAGGAACGGGAGGTTGTTGCGATATAATAAGAATTACAATTTTTAGTAGTTAATTTCCTTTTTACAGGGCCAACAATGCAGGTAGTATCTGGACAAGCACAGCAACATGCTACTCAAAGTTTAAACCTCTATCACAGCAGCTTAATTTTATCTTCTTATTTCCTTGCTCTTTGATAATAATACAAACGCGAACACATGGCTTACTTATTGATCAGTCGACAGTACAGTACGTATAATATTGTATACTGAGCAACACAGATTAGCCTCCGTACTTGGCCTTGTAGTCTTGCCACAACTGCTGCACGTCCTTCCCCGGCGCGAACCCCGCCTTCAGCCGCACGTAGTCGGCGATCCCCTCGATGAGCCCGCCGTTCGCGTTGCCCTGGCCGTCCCACTGCCACACGTGCGTCACCTCGTGGTACAGCACGCCGGTCACCTAGTACGTACGGCATCACGAGAGCAAAGATGTGTAATCCTTTGGAAACTATGTTGAACTAATCTTGTTGTTTCGCAGAGAGTCGTTGTTAGCATGGAGCAGTTTTGAGTCTAGATGCAGAGTTTGTTTCCGTCTGTATCGGCAAAGTGTGGATTTGTAACAGTAATCGCCAATGGTTGGTTAGTTGTCTGTCGTAGTAGTTAAACCGTATCTGATCAGAGTCCGGTTAGTTTGGGTCACGATTAAATCAGTATAGTCGTTAACAACTTTTGTAATCTGTTTCTAACATATGACAAGATCCTTTCGGTTCATAATATATTTATGTTCTTTGCGTGTTGCAAGGAGATTTAAAGCCAAGTGTCCAAACTAACCCATGTAAATTAATGGTGAGATTTTATTTCTTCTATCATCCTGTTAATATCAGAAACATCTTGTGAGACCAGTTAATCTATAAACGAGCTAGCCGTGCAGCATGCATGTACCTCCCTCTTGACGGCGTCCTTGTTATCACCGGCGTACTTGGCGACGTATTGGTCGTTGAAGCTGATGGAGTTGCCGGTGGTCAGGGCCGCTATTCTGGGGTTGCTGATGGTGCCGACGACGGTGAGGGCGACGGAGTTGACCGGCCTGCGGTCGCGTGGATTGGGCTGGTTGAAAGTGTCCCAGACGAAGGACGAGGCCTTGAGAGTACCTGCTTGGCATAGTCCACGCCGACGTCCTGGTCGAATTTCGCACCGCCGGGGTGTTCGGCACCGCGTTTGTCGCGTCGAACGTCACGGCGCCGGCCGTGGCGGCCAGGACCAGGAGGGAGGACACTAGTGCCACGCGAAGCTTCATCTTCATCTGCATAGATATGCTATGTATGTACAACTCTACGTGCGATGCCAGTAAGCTAGCTGGGGTCTAATTTATACTAGGCAACGCGAGAACAGGTGTTACAGTTTTACAGATCAATGTATGCTATATATTAAAGTGGTGAGGATTGAAGGCTCCCCACCGGTGTCACGTCATCGCTCTTGCAGAGAGATTCTTCGAAAAATTGTAAATTATGTTTAGGTCTTTTTGGTGGGTTTTTAATAAAATAGATTAGAAAAATATCGAAATTACGTTTAGATCTCTCTGTGGTTTACGTTTATGTCCTTTGGTGGTTTTTAGCGGAACGTACCCTAAAAAAAATAAATTACCTATGGATTCACCGACGGGACCTAGCAGTTTTTTAAAAAAAGAAACGCAAAAACCGAGAATATATACAAGAAAGTCGGCTACGGTTTTCTAAAAAAACACAGATTCGTCGAAGGTTTATAGCAGCTCATGGATTCGCCAATAGGTCCTAACCGCGGTTTTCTCAAAAAAAAAACACAGATTCGTCGAAGGTTTATAACAACCCATAGATTTGCTAACGGGTCCTAACAATCCATTTTTTAGAAACATACGAAAACCGAAAATATGACCAAATTTCTTAAAATACGTAAAAAAAACAGCCGTGGTTTTCTAAAAAACACAGATTCATCGAAAGTTTATAGCAACCTATAGATTCATCGACGGGTCCTAAATGCAGTTTTCTAAAAAAAATACAGATTCATCAGAGGTTTATAGCAGCCCATAGATTCGTTGACGGGTTCCAATAACCCATTTTAAAAAAAATCGAAAACCAAAAATACGACCAAATTTCTAAAATTTTACACATTGCATCGTCGTACGCGACGTAGCGTAGCGTGTTGCCAATGTTTCTGTTCAGTATTTGAAATTAATAAGCTCCAGGAAGACCTGTAGAGATGTCGTATTCGTGCTCTGTAGTATCGACAAAGTTGTAAGAAATCTCGTGTTAACGATTGATTAAAATGACTTAACCAGCCATCTCGTCTCATACGAATGCATTTCCCTAGCTCAGTCCTGTGCAAGCACCACATGGATTTTGGCGTCGATCTAACGGCTATGGACCAAGCACTACGTTAAATGGGCAGCTGCCCAGCTTTGGCAAATATTAAAAATGTGTGCATGATCCATTGTCCCAAAATTATAAAATAAAATTAGTATTTGTACTACGTTAAGTGTAATACGTATATGCAAATTTTCTACGTGAAATTAATCCGTACTGCTGAGAACCAAAAATGACAAGTTGCACATGTAAATAGTTCATTATATTTACATTTGCAACAACTTTCCTTTCTTTTTTGTTTTCTTCAATGGAGACGTATTTTATCCCAATTTTGCATATACACTGTCCATAAATTTTCTGTTGATTTTAGAAAATTGCCAGTGCTCGAATTGAACAACGTGGGCAGATGTCCATATGCTCGTCAAATCCTTGGAATTGTCAATAGAAATCGACCTGAAATTGATCGTCTGCGTTAGCGTGTCAATAAGGGTACATGAGACGAGTGCCTTCCGGCTAAAGAGTAAGGACGCTGACATTGTGTACCTATTTAGATAGAGATGCCACGTCTTTTACTACTTCCACGCGGGTACGAGCTCTCTTTTATACTTTTTCATGGATTCAATATTATGAATTGTGAGAAGTGTTTCTATACTTTTTCTTTTAATAGTTGTATAAATATTAGGAGTGTCTAGTCATCTCCTGGATGTTTTGTGTTTAAAAATCATCCAAATTTGTAGCCATTGGATTAAACATAGAAACCATCCGATCTAAACCTTCTCCCACCTCAAGGTAGTACGTGCTGGGGCTCTTTGTTTTGTCTTGCTAGCTGTCAGCGCAGACAAAAAATGCATAATGGGCCGATAGAATAGTGGGCTCAAGTAAATGCAAAAATGGGAAGACAGAACATTGTGGGCTAAAACCAAAAACAAATCATGACATGCAAATGAGACCACAATCCAACTTGAGCTCCAAGATAATTCTGTTGAGCCCATATGTCACAGAAACAGAAATGAAACGTGAGAGACTTGCGATCAAGCTTGTAACAGAAAAGGGGGAAAAAAAGATCACACTTCCAAAAGGAACAAAGAGGAAGCAAGTGCAAACAAATCTGTCAATGCAGGAGAAGAAATATCATGGAGGATCAACTGGATTTGACATGTACATACTACATTTTTCATTGATCCTCTCTCATAATCATGGAGTCAACATACGCATGATGTTATTCTCCTGATTTGCTCCCATTGTTCATCGTTGCTTTACTTTCATGATTCCTTTTTGTCTTCCACATTGCTTCTTCCAGACCTGCCCCTGCATGTGAATGCAAGCAATTAATATCTATCCCAGGCTCTCAGATGGGGCTTCTAAAAAATTGGAGCAAACAAACTAGTTTTTCCTCTGAATTTTGGACTAGGAAGCAAAGCAAACATTGTAGATTAAAGCACAAATACAAACCTCAGAGATATCACCAATTGAGCTTCCCCCATCCATTTACATCTCATAACTCTCTCCTGACTACCATCACAAATCCAAAAATCTAAACCTAACAAAAAAAGTGAAAAACGACACCTTCAATTATAAGCAATAACTATAGTTGAAAACAAATATTATCAACAGTTACTCAGAAGCACAGGAGACAAATGCACACCTTGCATCGGAAAGCAATGTTGATGGCATCTGACGGCTTGAGGTCAAAACTAATAGTCTCTTCTTCATTGCCAATCTGGATATCATGATGCCGTACTTCAGAGTTCAGACCAATATGAGCATTATTTAATTCATAGCTTACTTTGAAGTAGTGTTACCTTTGCAAGATATAATCGAGAATAGTAAGCATCATGGACCATTTCGGTAATCCGCACCAAACGTACCTAAACAAAGTACAAATCTCAATGATCAATGAAAGAACGTATTATGAGTATCAAACGAATATAGCAGAACATGAAAGCTGAAATTTAGTTTGTCCAACAGGAATATAGGACAAAGTAGTAATGCACATCATAAAACACTAGACATTTGACCTTGCTACGAAGTCCATGAAAATTGGGAAAGAAAATTTTGTTTATAAGATTTCATCTTAAACTCACCATATATCCCATTCTTTCAGTCATCTCCTTTACCACGTTGTAAATAGTTGGCCTCGGCTGGAAAGAGGTATGTCAGTAGGGTTCAACTGCAAGTACCTGCAAACAACAATGTCAAGACAGCAAAAAAAATGTTGAAAAGCTCAACCAAGCTAACATGTTGATTGTGCACATTCTAAGCAGCACAGAGTGGATAGTTCTTAATTGATATTCACTCTGTTTGCATTGTTTAGCAGAATACAAAAAACTGTAAGAGTAGCTACAAAACTACCCACTTTGAGCTAAATCTACCACACTCTGAGTGTTCCAGACTTGCACATCAATGCAAACAATCAATTTCTATTTAGGATATCTTTCTTTAGTACATGGTGAACCAAACAAAAATTACAGTAATTGGTGTATTCTATTTAGTATCCTAATCAAACAATACAATCTAGGGATATTCACTCTAACATGATACTTAATTGATACTTAATCCTGTCAGTAGGCCCAAAAAGAAGGAGAAATAAAGTAGGAAGCCTTAGTAAAAAAAAACATGGGTACATCTCTACAAACAGATCTTAAAAAAATTATTACTACTGCAATCCTATATGTAGAATTTTAATGAAAAATGTGTAGAATGTAAAAGAATTTTTTTTGTTCTTGCAGGATGTTTCCGTGTGGAAAAAGGATAGAAGAAGTACAAGCTATATACAAAAGAAGAAGACAGTAGCAATATCCATAAAGAAAACAGGAAAGGTGGGAGCTCATAATGTAGAGGACAAAAAGACAGAAGAGCTAAAACATCTCCAAAAGTAATAGCTCAATTAGCAGCTTATGCGTGTGTACTGCATAAGAACAAAAAAGCAGTATCTTTAGAAGATTAAAAAAATATTGTCCAAGAATTTTGCAGCTATTATATTTGCCTGACAAATGTGACCATTTGTAGTTTTTGGACTCCATTCGCTATTTTGACTTTCAGTCTGTTCGATTCGTGTGCCACCTCCACCAAAAAGGCATGAAAATGAAGAAAAATCTACCATTTTCATTTTTTAAAGTAGACATAACATTTTTATTAGTAAAGCTAACAAACCTACTATTATAAGCACACAATACCTTAGGATTAGTGAGCTTGGTGAAACTATTATTCTATGATAACACAAAACCTGGCGAGTTAGTGAATAACAAAAATCTTATTGCAGGCACACGGTCCTTAGGATTTCTAAATCCATGAAAACTGTATTATAAGCAAACAAAGAATTAGAAGCTACAGAGAAAAAACTAAATTTGAACTATCTTGCATCATTGTAACTAATTTTGGTATGTATGAAACCAAGCAAAACTACTACAATCAACATCCATTCCAGTAGAATATAAATCATAGTTCTCTATGTTTAGCATATGCGAAAAGAAAAGAATTAAAAAAATTGAGAAAAATGGTCATTACTCTAAAAGAAGGAGAACTATCATCATCTGACGCAACAATTAATTGGGTGGACATGTCTGGGTTCCATTGGATAACAGAACATTTCCTTCTACTTGAATCTGCAAAGCTATTTAAACAGCATAACGAAAATTAGTAACAAAAATAATAAATGGCATTGGTATTTAATGGTAAATAGATCAAGAAAATGCAATGTAACTTGGGCAGCTGAATGACTTACCTAGTCAATGGTTTTTGGTTTCTTAAATCCCAAACAACTGCAGAATAATAAATTCAAAAACAGTGAGATAAACCAACAAACTTCCAAGTGGACATGTCTCGGTTCATTTTTTAAGAAGACAAAATATTTCCATTGAACATTTCCATTTTTTCTACTATAAATCCAAAAATCACAAACAACTGCATAGTAAAAAATTCAAAAAAGTGAGATAAACCAACAAAACTTCCAAGTGGACATGTCTCGGTTCTTTTTTTAAGAAGACACAACATTTCCAAGCGGACATGAAAATAGAAAAGGAAAGAATTAAAAAAATTGAGAAAAATGGTCATTACTCTAAAAGAAGGAGAACTATCATCATCTGATGCAACAATTAGCCAGGTGGACATGTCTGGGTTCCATTGGATAACAGAACATTTCCTTCTACTTGAATTTGCAAAGCTATTTAAACAGCATAACACAAATTAGTAACAAAAATAATAATGGCATTGGTATTTAATGGTAAATAGATCAAGAAAGTGCAAATGTAACTTGGGTAGCTGAATGACTTACCTAGTCAATGGTTTCTGGTTTCTTAAATCCCAAACAACTGCAAAGTAATAAATTCAAAAACAGTTAGATAAACCAACAAAACTTCCAAGTGGACATGGCTCGTACATTTTTAAGATGACAAAACATTTCCATTGAACATTTCCATTTGTTCTACTATAAATCCAAAAATCACAAACAACTGCATAGTAAAAATTCAAAACAGTGAGATAAACCAACAAAACTTCAAGTGGACATGTCTCGTTCTTTTTTTAAGAAGACAAAGACATTTGCATTGAACATTTCCATTTGGATTACCTAGGTGGACATGTCTGGGTTCCATTGGAGAGCACAACATTTCCTTCTACTTGAATCTGCAAAGCTATTTAAACAGTATATTGAAATTTAGTAACAAAAATAATAAATGGCATTGATATTTAATGGTAAATAAATCAAGAAAGTGCAGATGTAACTTGGGTAGCTGAATGACTTACCTAGTCAATGGTTTCTGGTTTCTTAAATCCCAAACAACTGTAGAGTAATAAATTCAAAACAGTGAGATAAACAAACAAAACTTCCAAGTGGACATGTCTCGGTTCATTTTTTATTAGTAAAGCTAACAAACCTACTATTTTAAGCACACAATACCTTAGGATTAGCGAGTTTGCTTAAACTATTGGAGTATGATAACAGAAAACCTTAGAGTTAGTGATAAACAAAACTATTAGTGCAGGCATACATTCACTATCATTTCTAAATCCATGAAAACTATATTATAATCAAACAATGTCTCGGTTCATTTTTTAAGAGGACAAAATCATTTCCATTGAACATTTCCCATTTGTTCTACTATAAATCCAAAAATCCCAAACAACTGCAAAGTAATAAATTGAAAATAGTGAGATAAACAAACAAAACTTCCAAGTGGACATGTCTCGGTTCTTTTTTTAAGATGACAAAACATTTCCATTGAACAGAACATTTCCATTTGGATTAGCTGGGTGGACATGACTGGGTTCCCTTAGAGAACACAACATTTCCTTCTACTTGAATCTGCAAAGCTACTTAAACAGCATATCGAAATTTAGTAACAAAAATAATATATGGCATTAGTATTTAATGGTAAATAGATCAAGAAAGTGCAGATGTAACTTGGGTAGCTGAATGACTTACCTAGTCAATGGTTTCTGGTTTCTTAAATCCCAAACAACTGCAGAGTAATAAATTCAAAACAGTGAGATAAACAAAACTTCCAAGTGGACATGTCTCGGTTCATTTTTTCTATATCACATAACTGATCTTTTCTTTTGTAGCCAAAGAAACTACTTTGACATATTGAGCAGTCCAAAACCAATTCTAAGCAAACAAACACGATTAGTTTTAGTTAATAGAAAAAGTATTGTCAGTAGTATTATGGGCATTCTTCACATATGAAAATATGTTGGCAGGCAAAAAAAAGCTTAGTTAGAAGCATGTATTTGTAATAGTCGCACAAAAAGTTTAGATGGATTGTGGTGCAATGAAATAAATGACAATTTTACCACAAATTTGCTTCCCAAGCATCTACTCCACAAAAACATCTTTAGAAGTAAAAACTCAATTGGCAGCTTATGTGTGTGCACTGCATAAGCTACAAAAAAAGTGGTATCTTTAGAAGATTAAAAAATAGTTGACCTTTTTAGAATTTTGCTGCTATTATAGTTACCTGAAATATGTAACCATTTGTTGTTTTTGGACTCCATTCACTATTTTGACTTTCAGTCCTTCTGGTTGGTGTGCTACCTCCACCAAAAAGAGATGAAATTGAAGGAAAAATCTACCATTTTCATTTTTAAGCAGACAAAACATTTTTTATTAGTAAAGCTAACAAACCTACTATTTCACGGTGCAAATGCAAATTACGAACATTGCAACAATGTCAGCTAAAGGAGAAGTGTATAACAGTTAGTTGTGTGCTTGGCTACCTGTAACTACATCAGATACTTGTCTATGACAAGCCTAAATGATAAACTGATAATTTACCAACTGCATAACCAAAGTTAACATAACTGAATGTGTGCACAATGTATTCACAATGAAGCTTTTAATTTTCTTTCATATAAGTTATTAAGCTAGCAATGATGAAATTTCAAGAGGTACATAATGAAAGATCCTCTTTACGGTCTCACCTGACAAAACAATTCATCTCTTCTTCTGCATTCTGTTGAAAATGTTAGCAGTGATAATGCAAAGTATAGGTACGCTATGGATTTCATGACTAGACATCTATTTTCAGCAACAGATACTACGGGCATCATAGAATTAGATCATCCAAAAAGTCATCGTGAGACAAAACTTATATCCATTTTTCCCCAAACGTTTGAGCACATGAACATATTTAAAATAAATATTGAAATCAACACAAACACTTGATGGGGTTAAACTAAAGGAGTGGTTGAAATTGAAATGAAGCCCTAAATTTGTTACAAAATAATCAACTTACTAATTACTACCTCCCGCATTAGGAATAATGGAAAACAGATCAGAAACACCTAAACTCATATACACCATTTGTCAGACCCCGTAATTTCTTCAGGGAGGACAAAGTACAAACAACACACCCAAGGTTGAGGTAAGAAACCACCATTACTGAGGCTCAGATATTCACCACGATTCATGATAGCAACTCTACAAATCCCAAAGAGAAGAAGCTGCAGCACCTTAAGGAGCTGATAAACTGATCACTTTACTGCTCCTTCAAACAAGTGCTGGATTCGCGCCTCGACATCTTCTGGGGTGTACTTGATGTACAAGTCATGCCTGGTTTCGAGAGATGACTTCAAGCTGGCAATGAACCCCGTATACACTGGCCTCAGGGAATCTACCACTGCTGCCCTAACATCCACCCGTAGCTGGTCATCAGCTATCACCCAAATACCTTAGGGTTAGCTGTCTCTTACCTCTGTGAACGACCACCGGCCAGAGCGGTTGAACGGCGGCGGAACACCCGACAGGGGAAGAAGCTATCTCTTACCTCTGTGAACGGCGACCGGCCAGAGCGGTTGAACGGCGGCGGAACTCCCGATCTCACCGACAAAACTCCCCCCAATCTCACCGACGGACCCCTGATTTGGAACTCACGATCTCACAGACTAATCCTTCCACTTCCTGACTCCTCAACAATAACCATGGCGCGGAGATCGAGAAGCTGATAAAATTCGAAACAGTACTCACCTAAAATGTTTTCATGTCCGCGCACGTAGCCCAGGCCCATCAAAACTCACCGATCACAGAGAATATCCGACGGTCAGCATTTTGGATGATTTTTACAACAAAAACATCCGGATGATGTTTATCAAAATCCTAAATATTAAAGCATGAATGAATAGTAGATGGTGATTACTTACTCATTCATTTGTTTTAAGATTTACGCAACTTGTATTGAGAGGGAAAGCATTAAATCACTGCTCATGAATTGTTAATTCGTTTTGATTGATGGATCAGATTAGTTAATATTTATTTATACTTTCGTCAATAGTAAAATAGTTTATTATTCTTAATAAATCAATGACTAGATCTGATTTCTATTATTCACCATATACTACTAGTATAATGCGTCGTGAAATTTCTTAAATTTATAACACTGACAAAGATTTTTTTTTTTTTTAAAATGATCCTAACATTTCATTAAAAGAAAATAACAACCAAACAGACAACGTGCGCTCCTGACAAAGATGTTTGAAACTGCTAGCGCGCAAGTGTTTGGTACTAGTCAATCAGCTTGCCTTGTTCTCTTTCTCTTGGACAGGGCCAAATTGCTAGACTTGCACTGTGCCAATGCGTGAACGTAGGAGCTTAATAGGAACTAGGAAGTTACTTGTCGTCCTCCTCACGTCCAAATTGCTAGGCTTTGTTTTTCGGCATTGAAGTTGCGACAGGTGCTTCCCTGCGGTGAAGGGGACGTTACAACAATTTGGAAATTAACCGCCTTGAAATGCAGCTGGCCGCAGCTTTTTCCCATTGGAAGAAAGTGATATGCCAAGTTTGGTTCTTGTCGTCCCTTGTTTTTGGTCTTCAGTCGAACAGTGAAACTAGATACACAAGAGATTTTGCACAACCGTAGGACGAGACTAGCTAGAATCAGTGTTATTTAGCTAGCTCCTCAGTTCATCAGGAGAAAGATCGTCACATCCTTCGACTAACTAGAGAAGAAAAGCCCCGGGGCTAAGATGCGTGTGTATTGTCGTACTGCTGCTTACGTGCACGACGGCCGTGCCGACATGCCGTAGTCGAGATAAATAGTGACTGAATCTTTCCAAGGCAGAACAGAGTGTTACCTCCGTTATTTTTTAGTCACGTCTTAGAATATGTGTCGTCAAAATTTAATATGTATAAAACTATCTAGATTGGTCATATAAAAATTATATAATTAGTGTCGACGATCCGAGAAGCAGGTCCTCCGCCGAGCTTACTTGTTGAGTGAGGATCAATCCAAGG